>SJXQ01006776.1:130915-268451 GCA_006408695.1 Aepyceros melampus | reverse complement strand
AATGGTAACATCCCATAGGATTTGTCCTTAGGTAACATTTGTTATGGAGAAGGCAATGGCACCCCACTCCAGTACTCTTGCCTGGAAAATCCCATGGATGGAGGAGCCTGGTGGGCTGCAGTCCATGGGGTCGCGAAGAGTCGGACGCGACTGAAGGACTTCACTTTCACTTTTCACTTTCATGCGTTGGAGAAGGAAGTGGCAACCCACTCCAGTGTTCTTGCCTGGAGAATCCCAGGGATGGGGGAGCCTGGTGGGCTGCTGTCTATGGGGTCGCACAGAGTCGGACACGACTGAAGCGACTCAGCAGCAGCAGCAGCAGCAATATTTGTTATAACATCCTTCTCGGATTCACACAGTGGGCCTGTGAATCAGACACTGAAAGCTGCACGTTTTGCACCTTTAGCTCAGACAGCCTGCCAGAAGGGACATGGATCACAAGCTGTAAAGCATGATAGTGGAGCATCAACCGCTTACTGCTGTGTCTATAAAGCAGTTTTGATACACAACTGATGGGATCCGGGAAAGCAGTTCTGGAATAACTTATTTTATTAATAGAATAATAAACAACCGATGAAAGGGGCTTCACCAGCCACCCTTTAAGTTGTCTCCCAGGGACAGGACTCACAGATGTGGGGACCAGGTGACTAGGAGTCAGACAATCCAAGCTCTCCATTTACAGATAAGGAAGCTGAGGCCCAAGTTCACCAAGGTCACGGTGTGGGCAGGCATGCCCTGGCTGGCAGGGTATTTGTAAAGGCATTAAGGAGAGGAGGGTGATGGAGAAGGGAGAACAAGGAAAGTGAGAAGTGCAAACCACCAAAACCAGAACTGAAACTGGAATTTAGCACTTTGCCAGAAATTAAGGGCAAACAGAACCTTGCTTTTAATAAAGAATCTTCCTTTTAAAAGTTGATATACCTTAAAGATAGAAAGCCATTCATCTTCGGCAGGTTTTATGTTCCTAGGAAATAGCTAAAAATTAGCCACATTTGCAAAGACAGTCATCTGGAACGCGCCCCCTGACCTCCTGAGTGGTTCTGAAGGGCACTCCCAGCTCTGGATTCTTACAGCGTCTGTGGGCCCTCTGTAGTCAAAATCCCCTCACTTAAAATGGAAATCACAAAACCAAAAGGACACAAAACCAAACTATACCAGATCTGGGCCCATCTGTGCCACCCTGTGGTGTCAGCCTCTCACGTGCTCTGGCACAGGGGCAGCCAGGAGTGGGCCACCTCCCTGCCCAGCTCTCCTGCCCACCCGGGGCTTGGTGTGCAGCTGCCCACCACCTGGTGGCGGCTTTGTCTGCGGATGTGCCTGTCTCCCCCATGAGCCCCTTGGGAACCTGGACCCCACCTCGCGCATTTCTGCATCTCAAGGCCCAACAGGGGTCTGGCCCATAGCTGACCCCCAGCACATGTTCACCTTCTACCACCTGGCCTGTGTGTACACGCCTGTCTGGCCTCCCCAGTCTCCGCTTGGCCCTCTCCCATCCTCTCTGCCCTGCCACGTCACCTCACCAAGCAAACAAGCTAACCCCAGCTACTGGGGCCACAGGAGAGCCCCGACAACTAGCACAGGGGAAACCTGGGACACATCCTCCCAGTTCACCTGCATGACCTTCTCTGAGGTGATCCTAAGGCACCCTCTCCTACAAAATCGTTCAGTCTGAAAATGTTCTGATTCCTCGGTTCCACGTGTAACATTGCTGAGATGAGGGAAATGCCCTCTACAGAAAACTTCGCCTTGAATAACAGTGGATCAGGCGTCTGGTGAGGGCTTCCCATGTGCGGGCTAAATTTGGACACAATGTGGCTATTTTACCTCACAACTGGAGACCGGTACAGCCCTCCTTTTTAAGTGCTTTCCTACAAACTATTACAATTAATCCCATCAAATAAAATAATCTTCTATCTCCCTACTATCAGGTTATACATCATCATACATTTTTAATTTCTCCATGTGTAAAGTTTCCCAAAGGGTTAAAACAATGGACACCAAGCCTTTTTGTGCCTATGGCAAGGAGTGGGGAGGGTGGAAAATAATAAAATAAAAACAAATCAGGCATCTTCCTAAGATGGAATGCCCTAGATGGCACTTCACGCTTCTAATATTAAGCCTTAACTCGCATTTCCAAATTGTCTCTCCACCCTGGCTCCTCATCCATCTAACCCATATCAGAAAATACTGGCAAGGACAGAAAGCATTTTCTCCACTGCCCTGGCCTGGCTCAGACATCCCTCTGCTGGCCTAGATAAACTGGACCATGTGAGTTCAGTTTTTATTCATGAGGTGGACAGTATTTAAAATTTCTGAATCTGCAATCGTCTCACCTGACTGTAAGTAGAAGTGAGAGCCGCTGACTCTTCACTTATGTGAGTATTGATTATGGAAGTGGTTCTCAGAGTGGTCCCAGGCCAGTAGCATCAGCATGCTCTGGGAACATGTTAGACATGTAACTATCAGGTCCCAGCCCAAGCTATCGATACTTGCCTCCAAAACTCCAGTGGAGGTGGACCCAGCACAAGTGCTTTAACAAGCCTCCAGCTGATTCTAATATATGCTGAAATTTGAGAACCATCAATGTAGGCTGATAAACCCCAAGGTCATGGGATTGCCCTGCTAGGCTAACGTGTGTTTCCCAATTCCATGTAATTTTAATGGTGCTATACCAACAGCACTTACCCTGGTAATTGCTGCCAACTGGTAGAGGCCTCAAACACTAAACTTCAGGGCCCTCCTACCTAGTCGGGCAAATTACTTGTACTCCACACTCATCTCTAAAAGGGGATATAATAACAGCCATCTTATAGGACTGTCACAAGACTCAAGGGCTTACACAGGGTCTGGCACACTGTTCATCTTCAACAAGTATGAATCCCTATAGTTACTACACCTTTGCTAAAAGGTCTAATCAAAATAGGAACACAGCAAAATAAAACCTGCTTCTAGCATGCTAATGTGAAACTTAATAAAGGAAAACCTTACATGCCCCAACAGGAAAAGATGAACATTGCATCTCCTTATAGGATATCAACTGCACCCCAGCAACTCAGTGAGTGAGAGACTATCATCACCCTGAACTCTCACCTTTTTCCAATGGACTTTCCTTCAAAACTACCCTTCTAACTTCCTCCTCTTTTCTCTATAAAATAGCATTCCTCTCCTTTACCTGTTGGACTTGCCTATGATTTTTGCCATGGCTTGCTTGTCCTGAACTGCAAGTCTTGTCACAAGACTCAAGGGCTTACACAGGGTCTGGCACACTGTTCATCTTCAACAAGTATGAATCCCTATAGTTACTACACCTTTGCTAAAAGGTCTAATCAAAATAGGAACACAGCAAAATAAAACCTGCTTCTAGCATGCTAATGTGAAACTTAATAAAGGAAAACCTTACATGCCCCAACAGGAAAAGATGAACATTGCATCTCCTTATAGGATATCAACTGCACCCCAGCGACTCAGTGAGTGAGAGACTATCATCACCCTGAACTCTCACCTTTTTCCAATGGACTTTCCTTCAAAACTACCCTTCTAACTTCCTCCTCTTTTCTCTATAAAATAGCATTCCTCTCCTTTACCTGTTGGACTTGCCTATGATTTTTGCCATGGCTTGCTTGTCCTGAACTGCAAGTTTCTGCTATTCCCAAGGGGCTTCCCTGGTGGCTCAGATGGTAAAGAATCTGCCTGCAATGCAGGAGACCCAGGTTCAATCACCTGACTGAGGACATTCAGGACCAAGAGGCAGCGCCTGAGAGGCAGTGCCTGGCTTCACAGTCTATCATGCACTTACTTGCTCAGCCTACAACCTAAGTTCCCACTTTATATGCCCGGCAATCTGCAGGGAAAAAAAAAAATTCTCTCCACAGGACTGTGCCTCCAGCAGTCTTTCTGGACATCCAACAACTCTGGAGCATAAGGCCTCACACACCTCAAGGGAGAAACGAGAGGAAGGCAATGAATATTAACAACAGTAGTCATAAGAACAGCATTTATATCGTGATTACCTTCTGCCAGGAACTAAGCGTCTGACAAAGGTTTACTTACAGTCCTCAACCTCTGAGGTACCTGCTGTTAAGGAGACCCACCAGTGAGGGATAGGGAAACTGAGGCATGGAAGGCTTGCATGGCTTGCCTAAGGTTCCATAGCACCTAGATAGTAAGGCCAAACCTAAACCCAGGAACAGTGCTCTTAACCTCTATATTAAATGAGAGAGCTGTTAGTTACCTAGGCAATACTAGTCACTTACCACTGATTCCAAAGCAATGACTTTTAAGACACTTAAACTTAGGCACAAAATCTACCGTCATGAGGTTCAATACCAGGCTCCCGAAACCCTAGACAGAAATGCTAATTACACTTCGTTTCTCAGGCCGCTTCACTACCCTGTAATCTAATTCTACTCAAGTTGAGTCAAAACTCTTACAGACTGGACAGCTACACGCAAGAGATTGAAATTAGAACATACACTAACATTATATTCAAAAAACCTCAAAATGAACTTAAGACCTAAATGTAAATAAAACTCCTAGAGGGGAACATAGGCAGAACACTCTGTGACATAAATCACAGCAATATCCGTTTTCAGATCTGTCTCCTAGAATAGAAATAAAAACAAAAAGAAACAACTGGAATCTAAACTTATAAGCTTTGGCACAGCAAAAGAAACCATAAACAAAATGAAGAGACAACCTACACGCTAGGAGAAAAGTATTTGCAAACAATGTTACCAACAAGGGCTTAATGTCCAAAATATACAAACAGCTCATACAGCTTAATAGCAAAAAAAAAAAAAAAAAAAACCCTATCAAAAAACAGGCAGAAAACCTAAATAGACATTTCTCCAAAGAAGACATATAGATGGCCAACAGGCACGTGAAGATGCTCAACATTGCTAACTATGAAAGAAATGAAAATCAAAACTACAATAAGGTATCACCTCAGAATGGTCGTCATGAAAAAGTCTACAAATTACAGATGCTGGAGAGGGTGCAGAAAAAAGGAATCCTCCTACATTGCTGGTGGGAAAGTAAATTGATACAGTGACTATGGACAACAGTATGGAGATTCCTCAAGAAAGTAAAAACAGAGTTATTATATGACCCTGCAACCCTAATCCTGAGCAAATATCTGGTATATCCTGGACATACATACATCATACATATCTCATTTGAAAAGATATATGCACTCAGTGTTCATCATAGCACTATTTACAACAGCCAAGATATGGAAGCAAACTAAATGTTCACTGAGAGGTAAATGGATAAAAAAGATGTGGTGTATACAAATATACACCATATATATATATATATATAAATAAAATCAGCCATAACAAAGAATGAAATAACGCCATTTGCAGCAACATGAATGGACATAGGGGCTTCTCCAGTGGCTCAGCAGTAAAGAATCCGCCTGCAATGCAGGAGACACGGGTTCGATCCCTGGGTTAGGAAGATGCCCTGAAGGAGGGCATGGCAACCCACTCCAGCATTCTTGCCTGGAGAATGCCATGGACAGAGGAGCCTGCCAGGCTATAGTCCACGGGGTCGCAAAGAGTTGGACATGATGAAGCACCTGAGCACACGCACACAGATGGACCTAGACGTGTTGAGGGCTAAGTCAGATATCTGTCTTCCATGAGGTAAGACAAACGTCATGTAACATCAATTATATGTGGAAGCTGAAAAAATGACACAAAAAGAACTTACTTACAAAAGAGAAACAGACTCAGAGAGGCAGGTACAAACTCATGGTTACCAAGCGGGCAGCAGGAGGGGGACGGGTGGGGAGCCAGGCGACAAATCAGGAGTCTGGGATTAGCATACACACGTTACTATATACAAAGTAGGTAAACAAGGATGTTCTGTAGAGCACAGGGAGTGATATACAGTGCAACAACATATGATGGAAAAGAATCTGAAAAAGAATATATGCACATGTATGTGTATAATTGAATCACTTTGCTGTACACTTGAAACTAACACAACACTGTAAATTAACTATACTTAAATTTAAAAGACGCTTACTCTTTGGAAGAAAAGTTATGACCAACCTAGACAGCATATTAAAAAGCAGAGACATTACTTTGCCAACAAAGGTCCATCTAGTCAAGGCTATGGTTTTTCCAGTAGTCATGTATGGATCTGAGAGTGGGACTGTAAAGAAAGTTGAGCGCAAAAGTATTGATGCTTTTGAACTTGGTGTTGGAGAAGACTCCTGAGAGTCCCTTGGACTGCAAGGAGATCCAACCAGTCCATTCTAAAGGAGATCAGTCCTGGGTGTTCATTGGAGGGACTGATGTTGAAGCTGAAACCCCAATACTTTGGCCACCTGATGCGAAGAGCTGACTCATTTGAAAAGACCCTAATGCTGGGAAAGACTGAGGGCAGGAGGAGAAGGGGACGACAGAGGATGAGATGGCTGGATGGCATCATCAACTCAATGGACTTGGGTTTGGGTGGACTCTCGGATTTGGTGATAGACAGGGAGGCCTGGCATGCTGCGGTTCATGGGGTTGCAAAGAGTCAGACATGACCGAGCAACTAAACTGAATTGAACTGAAATTTTAAAAATTAATTAAAAAACTACTCCTCACTGAGCAGCCTTTCTCCCTACTCCTTATTCCCCTGGCACCATACCACTTAACCTTGATTATAAGCCATCTGTCACATAGAGTTCCCTAATTGGTTTTTTTTTTTTTTTTAAGATTTTTGATATGGACCATTTGTAAAGTCTTTATTGAATTTGTTACAACATTGCTTCTGTTTTATGTTTTGTTTTTTCAGCCACAAGGCAGGTAAGATCTTAGCTCCCAGACGACGGATCAAATCCCCACCTCTGCACAGGAAGGCAAAGCCCCAAGCACTGGACCAACAGGGAAGTCCCTCACTGTGTCTCATGTATGGGTCTTTTCTTCCCCAGTCGGTGAAACTAGAAACATGGGCTTACATGAGTAGACTTGGAGAGCGTTACACAGTTATCAGTAGGCTTGTTCACTTTGCTTTTCTGACACTTCTTTATTATCAGTCCCTAAGAAGTAGAAGTATGAAGTCTGTGCTATTTAAAGCCAGTACTCGGGGAGGTACTGGGCTTCCCTGGTGGCTCAGCTAGTAAAGAATCCGCCTGCAATGCGGGAGACCTGGGAAGATCCCCTGGAGAAGGAAAAGGCTACCCACTCTAGTATTCTGGCCTGGAGAGTTCCATGGGCTGTAAGTATAGTCTATGGGGTCACAAAGGGTCAGACACGACTGAGCGACTTTCACTCACAGGAGATATTTGACACCAGCGTTCACTATGCAAATGTTTCAAAGCTGTACTCCTGCCTCTCCTACATTATCTCATTTAAAGCCTCAGCAGCTCAGCAGCCTTGGGGAGGAGGCTGCTGGCATCCAGCCTGAGGAAGGAGAAACCTGGGGCCACCAAAGGAGAGAACTTGCCCAGTGTCACTTAAGGCAAGTGAATGGAGAATGGAGATTGAAACAAGATCTGTCCCCCAAGCCCATACACTCTGCCTTCCTCTAAAATTCACACTAAGAAGTCCAGGTTCAAATTCTCCTCAAAACAATACATTAGTTTTGTTTTAAAATAAAATCTTATGATAGAGAAAATTTAAGCTCAATTGAATGTCATTAGAAAAAGATGGGACCACTATATTCATGGACAGCATTACAGCTAAGAAGAAAGAGGTGTCAATTCTCCCCCATGTTAGACTATGCATTCAATGCAATGTCACTGCATTTCTAAGACATTGTTAAGAATTTGATAAGCATTCCAAAATGTATATGGAAGAGGAAAGGTCCACAAATAAACAAGCTCTGAAATATAAGACACTGCAGAGCTATAATGATCGAAATAATCTGGCACAGAAATAGACAGATGACTGGGACAGAATAGAGAACTTAAACCCTGTGAAGAATCTCAAAATCTGAAAATGCAAACGAACCTGTTTGTGGCAGAAAGCAAACCAGTGGTTGCCTCCTGAGTCTGGAGACAAAAGTGAGATGAAAGGCAAATGAGACGTTTTAGTGTGAAGGAAATGGTCTGGATCTTGATTGTGGTGGTTTCAGAGGTACACACCCTGTCAAAATTCATCAAATTGGGGGCTTCCCTAGAGCCTCAGATGGTAAAGAATCTGCCTGCAGTGCAGGAGACCCGGGTTCGATCCCTGGATCAGGAAGATCCCCTGAGAAGGGAATGCCTACCCACTCCAGTATTCTTGCCTGGAGAATTCCATGGTCAGAGTAGCGTGGCGGATTACAGTCCACCAGGTCACAAAGAGTTGGACACCTGTGAGCAACTAACACTTTCACTTTCTGGTGGTCCAGTGGTTAAGATTCCATGCTCCCACTGCAGAGGGTGCAGGTTCAACCCTTGTTGAGGAAGTTCCACATAGCATGAGATGTAGCCAAGGCCAAAAAAAAAAAATCATTAGATTGTACACTTTAAATGTACAAGTGAAGTTTACCATACATAGATTATAATTCAATAAAGTAGAAAAAAATAAACCTAAGGGAATCTGATGAATGATAGAGGCAGCTCCACATTTATCCCTAAAATACTAGGGATATAGTTTAATGATTCAGGGGAAACCGGCTCACAAAATGGAGAAGGCGATGGCACCCCACTCCAGTACTCTTGCCTGGAAAATCCCATGGACGGAGGAGCCTGGTGGGCTGCAGTCCATGGGGCTGCGAAGAGTCAGACATGACTGAGCAACTTCACTTTCCCTTTTCACTTTCATGCATTGGAGAAGGAAATGGCAACCCACTCCAGTGTTCCTGCCTAGAGAATCCCACGGATGGAGGAGCCTGGTGGACTGCAGTCCATGGGGTCACACAGAGTCAGATATGACTGAAGTGACTTAGCAGTATCAGGCTCACAAAATGGAAAGAAAAAAAATGACACCAGAGTCCTTCCTTATACCATGTATTAAGACAAACCTCAAACAGATCACAGCCGTCATTGTGAAGGTAAAAGCAGGAAGCTGATAAAAGAAACTATAGAATATATTTGTAACTTGGGGTAAGGAAGAACATCTTAAGATTCTTATTGTGAAAAAGGCAAAAAGTAATGGCATTGGGCTGTATCAAAATTTTAAATTTCTGAAATTACCACTGAAATTGTCAAGAAGCAACAGTTAGAACTAGACATGGAACAACAGACTGGTTCCAAATCGGGAAAGGAGTACATCAAGGCTGTATGTTGTCACCCTCCTTATTTAACTTCTATGAGGAGTCCATCATGCAAAATGCCGACTGGATGAAGCACAAGCTGAGATCAAGATCGCAGGGAGAAATATCAATAACATCAAATATGCATATGACACAACTCTTATAGCAGAAAGCAAAGAGGAACTAAAGAGCCTCTTGGTGAGAGTGAAAAAGCTGGCTTGAACTCAGCATTCAAAAAACTAAGATCATGGCATCCAGTCCCATCACTTGGCAAATAGATGGGGAAACAATGGAAACAGTGACAGACTTTATTTTCTTGGGCTCCAAAATCACTGCAAATGGTGACTGCAGCCATGAAATTAAAAGACACTTGCACCTTGGAAGAAAAGCTACGACAAACCTAGACAGTATATTAAAAAGCAGAGACATTTCCGACAAATTCTTTCTAGTCAAAGCTATGGTTTTTCCAGTAGTCATGTATCAATGTGCGAACTGAACTATAAAGAAAGCTCAGTGTTGAATAATCGATGCTTTTGAACCGTGGTATTGGAGAAAACTCTTGAGAGTCCCTTGGACTACAAGGAGATCAAACCAGTCAATCCTAAAGGAAATCAGTCCTGAATATTCATTGGAAGAACTGATGCCAAAGCTGAAACTCCAATACTTTGGCCACCGGATGTGAAGAACTGACTCATTGGAAAAGACTCTGATGCTGGGAAAGATTGAAGGCAGGAGGAGAAGGGGACAACAGAGGATGAGACGGTTGGATGATATCACCGACACGATAGACCTGAGTTTGAGCAAGCTCTGAGAGTTGCTGATAGACAGGGAAGCCTGGCGTGCTGCAGTCCATGGGGTGGCAAAGAGTCAGACACAACTGAGCAAGTGAACTGAACAGAACCTTTGATAATCTCATTCTGCCATTAGGTGGCAGAGTGAAATTAATATCCAAAATATGTAAGACATCTGCAAATCAACACATTAGAAAAACAATAACAAATGCATTAAAAGGTGCTTACATTCATTAAGATATTACCTAAATTCACATTACGACAATAAGGAGCCACTTTACAGCCATCAAGTACTGAAAAAATTAGAAAGACGGCTAATATCAACCACTAGAGAGGATGTGGTGAATCAGGAATCCTTCATGCACTGCGGTGAGAGTGTCAGCCAATCCAGCCACACTGGAAACTAACTTGGTAAAGAGAGGGGTTTGTTCTCTTTGGCCTAGCCTTCCCACTCTGGGTACATACACTTAGAGGAGTGGTCTTCAAACTTTCCCTGGTACCAGTCTCCAAGCTGGTTTATTGTTCAGTGACTAAGTCATGCCTGACTCCTTGAGATCCCATGGACTGCAGCACGCCCACGACTTGCTCTAAAACACAAACTGATGGTGTCTGTCCCCAGGGTTTCTGATTCAAGAGGTCTAGGTTAGATCCTGATTATATCTTCCCAGGTGAGGCTGATGCTGCTGGGTGTGGACCACTGTAAGAACCACTACCGTAGATAGTCTCACAGGTATCATTAAGAGATGCTCCAGGATATTCCTTCATCACAGCTTTGCTCATGGTAGCAGAAATGGAGGGGAGCTAAGTGTACATAATCAGAAAAATGGTGAGATTAGTGGGTATGTAGCAGGCCAGCCAAACTAAGTAGCAATGATAGCCAGGCACTGGATAAACCTATGCTAACCACAGGTAGCAAATAAACTGTTAAATGAAATTCTTTCAACTTTTATGAATGTCTGAAAATTTCCATAATAAAAGTTTTAATATTGAATGGAAAAGCAACTGAATGAAACTGTAGCAGCACAGCAGTATTTATCTAAACTAAAAACGTGCACACAACACCTTTAACAAGGATACAGACATACCCAAGAACACCCAACGCGAGAGAGGAAGTTCCTCTGACAAAGAGGGAATGAGACTGGGAAAGAAGGAAAAATATAAAACAAGAAAGGGGCTTTGAACAGGGAGATCTAGTGTCCCAACTTGAGGAATGTTAACTCAACCCCAGCACCAGAAAATCTAAAAGGTGAAAACCACTTCAGTTACAGTTAGCTTTAATGTTTGCTTCCGTGAAAGCCCCTAGCAGCTTTGGGGGTTAAGCGGGACAGATCAGCTTGCCATGGAAAGAGAGAAGGGGAATCTTTCCGAAATACATGATTAGGGTGATTTCAGATCCCCCAAATTCAACCTGCTACTGAGCCCTAGGCTTTACCTGTGTGACATATTGGTTTTAAAAAGAAGTTGGGATGCTCAGCTTTGGCAAAAGATACACGTGTCTACATCTGTGTCCGTGCCTCTTGTCCCTATGTCTGTGCATGTGTGGGTCTGGGAATTTGAGGCAATGTGTGTGTGGTGTGTTCACTGGTGGAGGGAAGAATACTAGAAAGGGCAGCAGGGCACTCCAGCACAGACCGAGCCACACACATTGATCAGACACTTGATTCTGCTTTACTGAAACCAGAAGTCACAGTTACAAAACCAAGCCATCTCCCTGACCCCACTCACTGTTCTCTTCCCCTTTCTTCACCCACGCCTCCCCCACACCCAGTGCTGCTTCCCAACTCCCCTGTCTAAATGGGCTGATCCGAAATATGGTCCTCTGGCAACTGGGTAGCTTATTAAAGTGACATACATTACAGTCAAAATTCTTGGGATGTGGTTCAGTTCAGTTGCTCAGTCGTGTCCGACTCTTTGCAACCCTATGGACTGCAGCCAGACTTCCCTGTCCATCACCGACTCCTGGGATGGGATGTGGTAGGAGAGGATAAGTGACCATTGATATTCCCTACCAAGAGCCTTAACAGAAAGCCCAAAATCTTTAAGACTGGGCATACTTTAACAGTCCTTCCAGAAGAGATTGCTGTGGCTATAGAGATCATCCCAAAAAGGTAAAGAAAGAGCCAACTATAATCTGTCATGTCCCCTTCCCTCGCATCCCCCACCAACTCCACCATTCCCCATTTTTCCAAGGACCATCAACAATTTATCACATGAAGTAGTGGGAAAGTGGATGGGACAATTAAAAAATAAAGGTCATTGTTAATAGAGTTTATGTGAGAAAATGCAGCAGCTTTAGGTCAGAAAATGCAGCAGCTTTAATTCAGCAAGTCTATGTCAGGAAAGTATGTCTTTGGGGGAAGAAGAAACAGCTGAACAACTGGAGGAAGGAACAGAACAGCAAAGGTAAAACACAGAAAGAGTTGGACAAACACTCCAGCCGCCCTCAAAGACAGGGCCAACTATCCCCCGGGGCAAACAAGCGAGAACTTTTATTTTCAAACACTGTTTTGTCTTTTCTATGGCAGCACTTTTCACTGATAACGTGATAACAAACACTTAGGAACTCTACAGTTGTCCTGAAACGTTTTGTACAAAATAAAGTTTTGTAAATAAAGCGTTTTGATATGCAATTAGACCATTTTCTAGGTTTTTTTTTTTTTTAAAGTATAACGGTTGTATGTAGGAGTCTTCAAGATGTTCATGAGATAAGTTAGCAAAACACGCCTGCCTGTTTTTTCAGCAGACCTGCGGGATGTGTCACAATTTGCAGATTGAGGGGCCTCACCTGGAAAAAGTAAAAGGGTTGAGGCTTCAAGCTAAAATTGAATGTCTAAGGTCAACATAGGCAATTCTGACATTTGAAAACATACAAAGTTCTTTAACTGTCAAAACTTACCAACAAGCTATTATTATGAAAAATTCTTTAAATTTCAGTCGAATAAACATTTATTGAGTTAGGCACTGTGCAAAATGCTAGAGATCCTCCCATGATTAAGACACTGTTTTAATAACTGTGTCCTTTTAATGTCAATTTATCAATTCCTTTAATTAATTTGTTCATGCTTTCTGCTATTTGAAATAGCTCACTACCAGCAATGAAGAGTTGCAGGAATAGACTCTACTATTGAACTAAAAATGTAAATTTCTGATCTCTGAAGCAGAAACAGAAGGAACAGACTATTTCTCTGCTTTACATATTGCTGTCTTTTTCTGCACATTAACTAATAAACTGTGCGTGGTGTTAGCTGCCACTTCCTGCTATTCAGAGGGTCACAGAACTGGAGAGGTTCAAAAACATGCTACACACTTCAAGAGAGGCGGGGAAGGAACCCAAAAGACCAAGGCCTCCTGTCATACACAAAAAGCAAGATAAGCAAAGTCAGTTGCTACAGGCAGAAGTCTCCTGGAGATTCCCCAGAAGCTGGCGCTTCTGACAGCAAGCACAAGCAGCTGCCGCTGGCTTGCTTGGCCAAGGTATGGCTCCAGGGCTGGAAAGTTGCCACCTGCTGAATCACTAAAATCCCTGGGCTTCCCTTGGAGCACTGACCAGACGGGGACCCATCCCCCGCCCGGCTTCTCCCGTGAACACCTTACTCCCCGAACCAATGAAACGCCCAGCCCTCTCCCCTTCCGCACCAGCCAAAACAGCCAACCAACCTCGCTCCGTCTGGGCAGCCCCAGGCAACTCCCACCGCTGCTACGTCACTAGTCCCACTCCTCTCTTTCTGCCCGCTCGGTCCCCAGCTCCCTGAATGCTTAACCCCGGGTGCCAGGAAGCGTGGGGAGTTCACAGCACACCATGATGGGCACCTGCCACTTCCACACCCAGGGAGCCAACCGCAAAACACCCCCAGGTCTGCACGGAAAATAACCTGCAAGCAAAATAACCTGTCCAAACAGCTCTGAAGGCCCGGGAAGGTAACTGTCAACGGAGCTAGAATAGTAAGCAGGCCCTAAAACACAGAAAATAAACTTCCTCTTCAGAAAAGCAGCCTTCACTCTTCGTGTCCTAAGAGTGTACCGCTGAAGTCGCTACTGTCTGAAGGTGAAATGAAACATCTGAGAAGCTCCTGGAAGGATTCTCTTCACTCCCTCCGGCCCTGGCAAGCCTCATCCCGAATTTTACTCGAAGCTCCGGCGACGGAAACAAGCTTTAACAAGAAGCCTCCAGTGTGTATCCGTTAGCGGACCAGGACACCGGACCAGACCCACCAGAGGAAGCAAAAAGCCCGAGCCTGGGCTAAGAAGGTGGGAGAAACAGCCCTGCTGTCGCTGCCCTGCCCTTGACAAGTCGCCTCGGAATCGCGGAGACCCCTCGTTCCCGGGAAAGCCGCGTCCTGGAAAGAATGTCCAGCTCCAGGCCGGCTGGCGGCTCCTCCAAGGCCTCCCCGCTAAGCACCCTCAAGCGCGGGGGCAGCCCCGCCGGGTGTCAGAGCCGCCCCCAAATCGGGAGGCTGTTAAGCGGTCTGTGGAGGGGACTCGCTGCTCAGCGAAAGGGGTCCCACCTGTTATGATGTCCACGGACATCGGGCGGGGAGGTACCCGAAACTCAGAGTGCCTGGCCAGCTGCGATCGGACCCAGAGGTACCAACTGTCACGCCGCCACCAGATGGGGGTAGGGCCGTGATTTGGGGCCGGCTCTGCGGGTCTCCCGACCCCGCCCGCCGCTGTCCGAAGGTTCTTCGGCCCCGCCACAGTCCGCTCGCCCCAAACCGACCCGAGGCAGCCTTCCAGTCAGCGCGCAGGACCTCTGAAAAGGTGCCGGCTGACGCCCCCGCCTTTCTCCCCGCCCCAACCAGGTCTGGGAGCCCCGCAGGCGGCCCGCCCCCTCGAGGCCCCGAGAGCAGCTGCGGGACCGCCCGCCCAGCCCCCCGAGCGGCGGCGCGGGGGGAGTGCCAGCCAGGTGCGCGCCAGGCACTGAGCCGGCTGCGCTCACGCCCCCTCGCCCCGGGGTTGCCGGCACACCTCTCCTGGCGTCCAGCCAGGCCTCGGAGGTGGGTGTCCGCTCTGCTCCCCAGCGATCGGCTCTCTCCCGCCGCCCGACTCACTTGCACCGGAGTCGCGGCAGCCGCCGGAATTCCGCTCGCCGAGCCCCCAGCCGCGGAATGAAATCCGGGGCAGGGCAGCGTTGGGGCTCCGTACCCGGATTGCGCCCTCTGTCCGGCTCGCCGGGCGCTAGCAGAGAGCAGCCTTCCCTGGCCGACCCTTCGCGCTCCCGTGCTGCCCCTCGCTGCCGCCGCTGCCCCGGCCGCTGCCTAGCTGGTGCGAACGCTTCCGACTAGCCACCGCGAGCCTCCCGGGCTGCCGAGCATGCCCAGTCCGCTGCCCGAGCCGGCCCAGCTGCCCGCGCTAGCAAATCCGCTCCTCCGGGTGTTCGCGGCAGCTGGGAGGGCGGGGCGGGCGGGTGGGGCCTGCAGGGAGCTTGTCCCCGGACCCAGCGGGACCCCGGCCAGACTGCGCACCTAGGGGCGAGCGAGGCTTGGCACCGTGTCATTTCATTTTCAAGTAGCTGAAAACTCGGGAGGCGGGCGTTTTCTCCACCGAGGAGACAGGCCCTGCTTGCCATTTTTCGGGAGCCGTTTAGTGAGGCCGGACGGAAGCCAGCTTTTACGCTTGGGGACAGTATTCCCCTTGGAGCAAAACCAGAATTGAAGAACTGGAGCTGGTCAGAACAGAGAACGCAAACTCGGCCTCCTGGAGTCCCGGTTCGCAGGCACGAGTTTGCTGGCTGCCCGAGGATTCTCTTTCCCACCGAGCCTAGGAGTCCAGCCCTTGGAATTAACTCATGATTGATCATAAAAACAAACAAACAAAAAAAATTTAAACGGCGGACCCTAGACTACGGTTCATTTTCAAACCTCTGTTCACAGACTCCCACCCCAAAAATCGGGAGCGAAGGCGAGCAAGGCCTGGAGTACCTTCAGCAGGAGCGGGGAGACCCGGGCCCGCCCCTTCCCGGGCCCGCCTCCTGCGACCCGACGGAGCTGCGCGAAAAAGCTGGAGCCGGCGCGCGCGGGCCGGGGCGCTGCGCATGCCCAGTGGCCGGACCGGGCGCAGGTCGCTCGGAGGGTTTTTTCGGCCGCCGGAGTCGGACCCCTGCGCCCGGGGAGCCTGCGCCCGGGCGAGCTCTCGGCTTTCTGCAGTGGGATCCTCCCTTCTGTCTGTACCGCTCGGGACCCGCGTGACGGAGAGGCAGCCTCGGGCGGCGCGACCCGCGGGGTGCGGGACCCGGCGAGCGGGGGAGGGGGCGTGCGGCCGCGTCGCCGCGACACGTGACTGTCCGCGGCGCTCCGCGCGGCCATCTTCCGCTGGCCCTCGGCCGGTGGGCGTCGGGGCGGGCCGGAGAGCTGGCAGGGGGGAGCAGAGAGCCCGGCTCCCCGCCACGCCCTCCGCCCCGCCCGAGGACACTGGAATCCGGGCTCTGGCCCTGCGTTGCTGAGGACAGGCTCCCGCGAGGCTGAAAACAAACGGCTGCGAGGCGAGAGGGCAGGGCTCCGGGGGTGGATGGCCTGTGCACTTTCCCAGAGGCGCAAGGTGGAGAAAGGGGCCCCCTTCCGTAAGGCAGTGACGCCGCTGCTCCAGCTGTTCCCTGTTCTGATCTGTTCCCTGCCGAGACGTGGTGGGTCGGAAGGAACATCTGGACAGAGGCCATCGCTGTCCCTGAGATGTACTATCCCCGGGCCCCTGCCGGTGCACAGCTGGAATGGTGATGCCAATAGTGAGCCTTTATTGATGTCCTGCCACGAACCACTTGGGGTCCCTCTGGCCTTAGGACCAGATGAGTCGCCATCACCCGAGAATTTGTTAGAAATGCGAAATGCTAGAGCTCCAGCGTTTTGAATCAGAAACACTACTGGGGGAGAGGAGGTATCCTGCCACCTCAGTAAGCCCTCGAGCTGGTTCTGGTGAGCATTATACTGCTTTATTTCAACTAAATTTTAGGGCTCCTCACTTTATAAACGAGGCATTGAAATTTTGCCCCAGAAGAGGGTGAATGGTCGGACAAAGTGACCCAGTGCCGGCGTTTAATCGCACCCTTCACTCTGGCTGCTTCAGTTATGTCACTGTACTGCTCTTTCAGGGAGATTTTTTAAAGTACATTTGTCACGTAGGGATTTAAAATAAAAACTGCAATTCAGTTCAGCAACATATTTTGAGTGTACAGAGGGCAAAGCTCTTTGAGTCAGTAGCAGAGAAGGCAATGGCACCCCACTCCAGTACTCTTGCCTGGAATATCCCATGGATGGAGGAGTCTGGTAGGCTGCGGTGCATGGGGTCAGGAAGAGTCAGATACGACTGAGCGACTTCACTTTCACGCATTGGAGAAGGAAATGGTAAACCACTCCAGTGTTCTTGCCTGGAGAATCCCAGGGACGGAGGAGCCTGGTGGGCAGCCATCTATGGGGTCGCACAGAGTCGGACAAGACTGAAGTGACTTAGCAGTAGCAGCAGCAGCCCTACTAAATATTTTCATCAGTTTGCAAAAAGAAGTGGAAGAAAGGCTTGCTTTCTTGTGATGTAAATTTTTTTCAAACTAAGAAAGTGCCAGAACACTGGCTGATTTCTCTGGAGTGCTGTTTATGCAGAATGGCCAGACTTTGGACTTCAGAAAATGCCATTCAAGGATGCAGATGGTGTTGACATGTGTCAAGGAGTCTTTCAGTTCAGTTCAGTTGCTCAGTCGTGTCAGACTCTTTGGGGCCCCATGGACGGCAGCACACCAGGCTTCCCTCTCCATCACCAACTCTGGGAGCTTACTCAAACTCAGGTCCATTTAGCTGATGATGCCATCCAACCACCTCATCATCTGTTGTCCCCTTCTCCTCCCGCCTTCAATCTTTCCCAGCATCAGGGTCTTTTCCAGTGAGCTAGTTCTTCGCATCAGGTGGCCAAAGTATTGGAGTTTCAGCTTCAACATCAATCCTTCCAATAAATATTCAGGACTAATTTCCTTTAGGATGGACTAGTTGGATCTCCTTGCTGTACAAGGGATTGTCAAGAGTCTTATCCAACATCACAGGTCAAACGCATCAATTCTTCGGCGCTCAGCTTTCTTTATAGTCAAACTCTCACATCCATACATGACTCCTGGTAAAACCATAGCTTTGATTAGATGGACCTTTGTTGACAAAGTAGTGTCTCTGCTTTTTAATATGCTGTCTAGGTTGGTCATAACTTTTCTTCCAAGGAGTAAGCGTCTTTTAATTTCCTGGCTGCAGTCACCATCTGCAGTGATTTTGAAGCCAAAAAACATAAAGTCTGACACTGTTTCCATTGTTTTCCCATCTATTTATCCTAAAGTGTTGTGACCAGATGCTGTGATCTTAGTTTTCTGAATGTTGAGTTTTAAGCCAACTTTTTCACTCTCCTCTTTCACTTTCAACAAGAGGCTCTTTAGTTCCTCTTCACTTTCTGCCATAAGGGTGGTGTCATCTGCATATCTGAGGTTATTGATATTTCTCCCAGAAATATTGATTCCAGCTTCTGTTTCCCACCCCTAATGTAAAGCTGAACTACCGCTGCTGCTGCTGCTGCTACTGCTAAGTCACTTCAGTCGTGTCCGACTCTGTGTGACCCCATAGACGGCAGCCCACCAGGCTCCCCCGTCCCTGGGATTCTCCAGGCAAGACACTGGAGTGGTTTGCCATTTCCTTCTCCAATGATGAAAGTGAAAAGTGAAAGCGAAGCCGCTCAGTCGTGTCTAACTCACAGGGACCCAAGGGACTGCAGCCCACCAGGCTCCTCCGTCCATGGGATTTTCCAGGCAAGAGTCCTGGAGTGAAAGCTGAGATGAGTTTTATAAAATAGTACTGGTTTTTGTTTTCCCCCGTCCCTGGGATTCTCCAGGCAAGAACACTGGAGTGGTTTGCCATTTCCTTCTCCAATGATGAAAGTGAAAAGTGAAAGCGAAGCCGCTCAGTCGTGTCTAACTCACAGGGACCCAAGGGACTGCAGCCCACCAGGCTCCTCCGTCCATGGGATTTTCCAGGCAAGAGTCCTGGAGTGAAAGCTGAGATGAGTTTTATAAAATAGTACTGGTTTTTGTTTGTAAGTGCTTTTACTAGGGTGATACTTCTAATTTTTTCCCTTAATTCCTGATTTTCCTATGTTTGAAATGTTTCATAATAAAAAGCATAAAAGCATTCTAAATTCCTTTCCATGAATAATTTTAAGACTATATATATATATATATATATATATATATAAAACACATGGAAAAAAAGCAAAGCATAAAACTATTTCCAATTTGTTCCAAATTCATAAGATAACTCAAAGAGAACAAGCTATAATAAACTAGGGAAAATAAGAAATTGAAAAGCAGTGAAAATAAATTCTAGATGAGATGATTTTAAGAAATGCTTGAGATGACCCTCCTTGATATTCAATGTAGTCCTGGTCGTTAAGTCACTACTATTTGTAACCAAAATAAGAATTAAAATAAGGAAAACAAATAAGTGTCCTTCTCCAGTCCACCCAACACTCACAAGTTTTACCAGTGTATTTTTCTGTTCAAAATTTAAATAAACAGCATATTGCTGCTGCTGCTGCTGCTGCTGCTGCTAAGTTGCTTGGTTGTAAAATTTTAAAATTCTCAAGTACATAGAATATCATAAATTACATTGTTGTCAAGACAACAATGAAAAATGAATCACCTGCAAATCACAATCTGTCATTAAAATATGTTTTAAATTACTGTTAACAGCAAATACTTCTGTTCAGTCACTCAGTCATGTCCGAAACTCTTTGCGACCCCATGAATCGAAGCACACCAGGCCTTCCTGTCCATCACCAGCTCCCGGAATTCACTCAAACTCATGTCCATTGAGTCGGTGATGCCATCCAGCCATCTTATCCTCTGTCGTCCCCTTCTGCTCCTGCCCCCAATCCCTCCCAGCATCAGGGTCTATTCCAATGAGTGAATCCAACAAATGAGGTGACCAAAGTATTGGAGTTGCAGCTTTAGCGTCAGTCCTTCCAATGAACACCCAGGGCTGATCTTCAGAATGGACTGGTTGGATCTCCTTGCAGTCCAAGGAACTCTCAAAAGAGTCTTCTCCAACACCACAGTTCAAAAGCATCAATTCTTCGGTGCTCAGCTTTCTTCACAGTCCAACTCTCACATCCATACATGACCACAGGAAAAACCATAGCCTTGATTAGACGGCCCTTTGTTGGCAAAGTAATGTCTCTGCTTTTGAAGATGCTATCTAGGTTGGTCATAACTTTCCTTCCAAGGAGTAAGCGTCTTTTAATTTCATGGCTGCAGTCACCATCTGCAGTGATTTTGGAGCCCCCCCCAAAAAAGTCTGACACTATTTCCACTGTTTCCCCATCTATTTCCCATGAAGTAATGGGACAAGATGTCATGATCTTAGTTTACTGAATGTTGAGCTTTACCCAATTTTTTCACTCTCGTCTTCACTTTCATCAAGAGGCTTTTTAGTTCCTCTTCACTTTCTGCCATAAGGGTGGTCTCATCTGCATATCTGAGGTTATTGATATTTCTCCTGGCAATCTTGATTCCAGCTTGTGCTTCCTCCAGCACAGCGTTTCTCATGATGTACTCTGCATAGAAGTTAAATAAGCAGGGTGACAATATACAGCCTTGACATACCCCTTTTCCTATTTGGAACCAGTCTGTTGTTCCATGTCCAGTTCTAACTGTTGCTTCCTGACCTGCATATAGGTTTCTCAAGAGGCAGGTCAGGTGGTCTGGTATTCCCATCTCTTTCAGAATTTTCCACAGTTTATTGTGATCCACACAAAGGCTTTGGCATAGTCAATAAAGCAGAAATAGATGTTTTTCTGGAACTCTCTTGCTTTTTCCATGATCCAGTGGATATTGGCAATTTGATCTCTGGTTCCTCTGCCTTTTTTAAAACCAGCTTGAACATCTGGAAGTTCACGTATTGCTGAAGCCTGGCTTGGAGAATTTTGAGCATTACTTTACTAGCGTGTGAGATGAGTGCAACTGTGTGGTAGTTTGAGCATTCTTTGGCATTGCCTTTCTTTGGGACTGGAAAGAGAACGGACCTTTTCCAATCCTGTGGCCACTGCTGAGTTTTCCAAATTTGCTGGCATTTTGAGTGCAGCACTTTCACAGCATCATCTTTCAGGATTTGAAACAGCTCAACTGGAATGCCATCACCTCCACTAGCTTTGTTCATAGTGATGCTTTCTAAGGCCCACTTGACTTCACATTCCAAGATGTCTGGCTCTAGAATAGTGATCACATCATCATGATTATCTTGGTCGTGAAGCCTTTTTTGTACAATTTTGTGTATTCTTGCCACCTCTTAATATCTTCTGCTTCCGTTAGGTACAGGCCATTTCTGTCCTTTTTCGAACCCATCTTTGCATGAAATGTTCTTTGGGTATCTCTAATTTTCTTGAAGCGATCTCTAGTTTTTCCCATTCTGTTGTTTTCCTCTATTTCTTTTCACTGATTGCTGAGGAAGGCTTTCTTATCTCTCCTTGCTATTCTTTGGAACTCTGCATTCAGATTCTTATATCTTTCATTTTCTCTTTTGCTTTTTGCCTCTCTTCTTTTCACAGCTATTTGGAAGGCCTCCCCAGACAGCCATTTTGCTTTTTTGCATTTTTTGCCATGCGGATGGTCTTGATCTCTGTCTCCTGTACCATGTCACGAACCTCATTCCATAGTTCATCAGGCAGTCTATCTATCAGATCTAGACCCTTAAATCTACTTCTCACTTCCACTGTGTAATCATAAGGGATTTGATTTAGGTCATGCCTGAATGGTCTCGTGGTTTTTCTTACTTTCTTCAATTTAAGTCTGAATTTGGCAATCAGGAGTTCATGATCTGAGCCACAGTCAGCTCCTGGTCTTGTTTTTGCTGACTGCATAGAGCTTCTCCTTCTTTGGCTGCAAAGAGTATAATCAGTCTGATTTCGGTGTTGACCATCTGGTGATGTCCATGGGTAGAGTCTTCTATTGTGTTGTTGGAAGAGGGTATTTGCGATGACCAGTGCGTTCTCTTGGGAAAACTCTATTAGCCTTTGCCCTGCTTCATTCTGTATTCCAAGGCCAAATTTGCCTGTTACCCCAGGTGTTTCTTGACTTCCTACTTTTGCATTCCAGTCCCCTATAATGAAAAGGACATCTTTTTTGGGTGTTAGTTCTAAAAGGTCTTGTAGGTCTTCATAAAACCATTCAACTTCAGCTTCTTCAGCGTTACTGGTTGGGACATAGACTTGGATAACTGTGATATTGAATGGTTTGCCTTGGAAACAAACAGAGATCATTGTGTCGTTTTTTGAGACTGCATCCAAGTACTTCATTTTGGACTCTTGTTGACCATGATGGCTACTCCATTTCTTCTAAGGGATTCCTGCCCACAGTAGTAGATATAATGGTCATCTGAGTTAAATTCACCCATTCCGGTCCATTTTAGTTCACTGATTCATAGAATGTCGACGTTCACTCTTGCCATCTCCTGTTTGACCACTTCCAGTTTGCCTTGATTCATGGACCTAACATTCCAGGTTCCTATGCAGTATTACTCTTTATAGCATTGGACTTGCTTCCATCACCAGTCACATCTAGAGCAAGCGTTCACTTGCCAGAACAGCTATTCTGAAGTAGGTGGTTTAGTTCCTAATGAATGAATCTTTCTACCTTTAGAAGGTAACGTGGTGGTAGTGGTGGTAGTTTAGTTGCTAAGTCGTATCCTACCCTTGCGATCACATGGACTGTAGCCTGTCAGGCTCCTCTGTCCATGGGATTCTCCAGGCAAGAATACTGAAGTGGATTGCCATTTCCTTCTACAGGGGATCTTCCCGATCCAGGAATCAAACCTGGGTCTCCTGCATTGCGGGCAGATGATTTACCAACTGAGCTATGAGGGAAGTCCAGAAGGTAATGTGCCTGATCAAAAATGCAGTGGTTTTATCCAGTTGACTGTTGACCTAAAAACAGAAGCCGTCACTCGCCAAACCATGCTGCTGCTAAGTCGCTTCAGTCGTGTCCAACTCTGTGCGACCCCATAGATGGCAGCCCACTAGGCTCCTCTGTCCCTGGGATTCTCCAGGCAAGAACACTGGAGTGGGTTGCCATTTCCTTCTCCAATGCATGAAAGTGAAAAGTGAAAGTGAAGTCGCTCAGTCGTGCCCGACTCTTAGCGACCCCATGGACTGGAGCGTATCAGGCTCCTCCTCCGTCCATGAGATTTTCCAGGCAAGAGTACTGGAGTGGGGTGCCATTGCCTTCTCCGTTGCCAAACCATAGTCAAAGTCAAATAGTATTAAAGAAGTAAGGAGGCTTCTGTGTGCCCATGGCAATTTGTCTCAGCGGGAGAATCTAGAACCACAAAGCCTGAGTAGCAGAAACAAGACCTTGTAAGCTCTCTTAGGCCTTTAGAGTATTGGGAGCCATGTTATGCATTACTGACAAAATGGAGGCACAGCCCTAAACCCCATCCCTTTGTTCCGTAGGCATGGACCCAGAATGAAGGAGTTAGGCTCTGTGATTCTGACTTGTTTTTTCCTTTCCTCGGCTGAGTTGACTGAAGAGAATATTAAGGTGCTTATTGTTTTTGAGAGGAGCATGAGAAGACATAAAGCCTTCTGCAGCTGTCTCAAAGAATAATTCATAAAGTTAATCATTGAAATTTGTTCAAGGATTTTTACAAAAGAGTGTTTGAGGGTGAGCACAGAAGCCGCAGCTTGAGACCATGGGAGGGATTGTTATCTGAAGCCTATTTGTAAGGACAGTGTTTATAGCAAAGGAGTTGGCTGAATTTAGGGCTTAGGAATAATTAAAATAGTTAGAAGCTAAAGATTTAAAGGATGCTGTAATGTTAGCATATTCTACTATAGCTTATTGAGATTAGGGACTTTAGAGATATTTAGAGCTAGAAGCCCTTTCTTAGAAATAGTGAGTTTAGGATACTAGGGGCAAACAGGACTTAGAAAGATAAGAAATAAACTGAGGAATGCGGTATGCAGCCCAGACATTAGCATGAGTTACAGTGTATTCACAAGGACACATGAGAAGAAGTAGATAAGAGAATCGCTGAGGAAGGAACTGCTTTTGAGGGGCAATGATGATTTTTGGAGAAAAATAAATCTGGGTCAGTGGGAACTAAACATATCAAACTTCTGATCTAATGCTTTTGTAAAAGTATAAAAGAGAATCATAAGCTTGAAATAAACAGGCAGTCCAGGAAAAATGAGAGACTGCCTCAGTTTCTTGTCGACACCACTCACCTCTTCAGGTTGAATCCCTGGCTGCTGGAGCTGGACTCTGGCATTAGAGGTCTTTTTTGAGGTCATCATCTGGCCAACCCACAGCCCAGTTTGCAAAACAAGTTTGATCAGATCAGAAGAACCAGATGCAGACAACAGGGCTGATTCCAAGTGTTTATCCTGAGGCTTGGATCTGGTAATCTCTGTCTGGGCCTTTTCCTATGCCTATGGCTCGGATTCCTGGCTTCTGTGACTGCTTGGGTTCTCTCCTTGGTCAACAAAAAGCTGGAATTTATTTGAAGACACTGAGGTGAATCAGGGACACGGCTGAGGCTCAGATGGAGATCAGAACCAGGAACTGGACTATTGACAGGAGCCCAGGAAGTCTCCCTCTATTTCCTTTTCTGTTTCCTCTGTTTGCTCTCTCCCCTCACACTATGGGTTTTTCCATCTTTCTAAGTAGATAAGGTAGGAGAAGGTGATGGCACCCCACTCCAGTACTCTTGCCTGGAAAATCCCATGGATGGAAGAGCCTGGTAGGCTGCAGTCCATGGGGTCGCGAAGAGTCAGACACGACTGAGCGACTCCGCTTTCACTTTTCACTTTCATGCACTGGAGAAGGAAATGGCAACCCACTCCAGTGTTCTTACCTAGAGAATCCCAGGGATGGAGGAGCCTGGTGGGCTTCCATCTGTGGAGTCGCACAGAGTCAGACTGAAGCAACTTAGCTGCAGCAGCAGCAAGTAGATAAGGTAAGAAGTCCTGGGAGAAGGAAAACCAGGCGTGGCTTTCTTGACATGCTGTGTGCTGTGTGCTTAGTCACTCAATCGTGTCTGACTCTTTGTGACACCATGGACTGCAGCCAGCCAAGCTCCTCTGTCCATGGGATTTCCCAGACAAGGATGCTGGAGTGGGTTGCCCTTTCCTCAGGGGCTCTTCCCAAGATTGAACCTGAGTCTCCTGCCTCTCCTGCAATGGCAGGCAGATTCTTTATCACTCTGTCACCTGGGAAAATGCCTGGAATATGCAGGTATCCTTAACTTAAAACTTCCCCAATTTGCTGTTAGAGAGACATTGCTTTGGGAAAGATCCTTGGTGTTCTCCTTACTTGCTGCAAGTAGTAAGTTGTTCCTTCTCCCTATCTTTGTCTTGTGTCTTTTGTTTCAACACCCACCAAGAAGCAAACCCAGTTTTAGGGTAACACCTTCAGTTTAGAAAGAAGGAAATGACCACTTGAGAGCTCCAAAATTTTTCTCTTCCAAAGAGTAGCAAGACTCATTCTACCCATATTCATTAGAATTGATGCTTTTGGTGCTGGAGAAGACTCGTGAGAGTCCCTTGGAGCACAAAATCAAACCAGTCAATCCTAAAGGAAATCAACTCTGAATATTCATTAGAAGGACTGCTGTTGAAGTTGAAGCTCCAGTAATTTGCCACCTGATATGAGGAGCCGACTCATTGCAAAAGACCCTGATGCTGGGAAGGATTGAAGGCAGGAGGAGAAGGGGAATAAGATGGTTGGATGGCATCATCAACTCAATGGACATGAGTTTGCGCAAACTCCGGGAGATAATGAAGGACAGGGAAGGATAAGTGTGCTGCAGTCTATGGGATCACGAAGAGTTGGACACAACTGAGCAAATGAAAAACAACAACCCATATTCGTTATCCCATTTGTCTAACTGAATCTTATTTCCCTTCCCCAGATTCCTACTGTCCACTTACTAATATTTCAAAACCCATCTCCAAGTCTATCTTTTTCATAAAAGCTTTTCTTCCTTCCAGGACATAGAAATCTATTTACACATTTTGGCATTTACTTAAGTTACATGGTGTCTTTAACAATTCTCTGTATGTTTCCTGCAGATAAGTCTTGAGTTACAGCTTACCTAATAAATAGCATATTGATGATATATATTTATTTTTAATCTTCCATAGTACCTAGCACAGGAGTTAGCATCAGGTAGTCCATAGTATTTCTTGAACTTTTACACTTTTCTCCTTTTTACTTTTCTGTTACTGTTTTTGTTTAAAAAGGGTAAACCACTAGGCATGGCAATGTCCTTGTGTTATTGTTCTCTAATTAGCAACCACTCTTCACAATCTGCTGTGCGCATCTAAAAAGGATTTTGAAATTAGACATTTATGACTGGGTACTAACCAGGGTGTGATGAATCAGTACTATCAACAGAACGCTGCACTGACAGACACATCACAGTTGTCAAGAGTTGTAATTTGCTCCCAATTTTTTAAATTGTCAGTGTGTAACTCCAGGCAAGGCTTGATTATCACCTCTTAAAATGGGAATAATATAAACCACCTCCTCTTTGCTCCCCATGGGTTTCACAGAAGTTAATTAGGTCTTTAATAAGAATATATTAACTGTCTTATAACTAATTAGCAGTAAACAGAATGACAATATCAGATACTGTCAAGGTATTAAGAATGTTTATTGTGTGTTTAGCAATCATCTGCCTTCTAAAGATAATGATTACAGCAACAGCTGTAGTACAGAAAATAATGACTGTGTATTGGGTCAGTGTCTCCTCCAACTATCATTTGTAAACAAGTCCTGAATGGCCAGAACTAATTGGAGGGTTGAGAATAAAATTCTCTCTCACACACTAAGGGAGAGATTTACATAGTGCAATCACTTGGATTTCGTAGATTCTACCCAAACTCTTCAAAGGCTTCAAATCTAGGACATGCTAGAAAGAACAGCAGCAATTGAGGACTGGCACTTTTTCTGGAACCTCCACGGCACCTCCTTTGTTCTGTAAAATGTTAAAGGAGCATATAAAATTTTTTCTATGATTACCTTTATAGTACAGCAAATTGAGGACATTCTCTCCACCAAATTGACACCTGGAAGACGTATCTGGAGTAACTTAAAAAAAGATTTGTTAAATATTGTGCACTGGGATCTAGACTAGGCTTTCTCAACCTTGGCTCTGTGGACATTTTGGACAAGAAAATACTTTACTGTGGGAGGCTGTCCAGTATATCATAGGATATTTAGCAGTATCCCAGGCTTAACCAACTAGAAGCCAGTAGCAGTGCCCCTCCCAATTGTGACAGCCAGAAGTGTCTCCAGACATTGCCAAATGTCCCCTGGGTAGGGGTGGAGGCCGGAATCATCCTCAGTTGGGAACCACTGATTTAGACAGTAACAAAAATGAAGTAACAGAAAAGAAAAATCTTGGGCTCTCAAGTTACCAAGCATCCTTCTTTGATGTCAGTCAGCAATTTTATATACTATGTTTATACCTTAAGTATCCATATTGAATTAAATCAGCCAATGATTGTTCAGCTCTTGATGGACAAGTCTGAGGGTCATTTCTGTGTATCCATAAATAGAAATGGATGGAATATGTTCTATTTCTCCAAAGCAGGCACATATGTTATTCTCATCCTAATACCTGCCCCATCATCAAGATTCTCAAACAATGAATGAAACATACTTATAACTTAAAATTATCATCATTTATCTGAAATTCAAGTTTAACTGAATGTCCTGGGGTATATATATATTTTAATGGCTAAATCTGGCAATCGCATAGACCGAAAATTTATGCTTCTCCCCTGAGTTCTGGCTCCAGAAACTTTATAACTTGACTTTGTGAAGAATAATAAAGACCAGTTATTGGAAGCAATTTTTAAAAAGAAGAAGAAGAAATGCTGGTAGAAGGAGGGACGTAACTAAATTTAACTGTGATAAATTTCCTTTGAAAAATGTTTGTTCTCTTACTGAAAATTGTGGCAACTTCTTAGAATCCACTCAAAGCCTAATGGGATTCATTGTGTAATTTATTTCAAAATGCTTCTGATGCTCATAGGCCACTTAGCATGTACCTGGCAAATGATGTTCTAGTGTTCCCATCCAGTCATCGTGTGGGAAGTCTTGGAGTAGACTGAGACATAAGCCCCTCGTAATCTTCTAGGCAGGAAGAAGAGGAGAAGCTCAGAGCAGTTTTACTTTTCCTTCAGCTCACCTTCCTAATCACCTGGGAACTGATTAGAAATGCATAAGCTTGGACCCTACCCCCAAACTACTGATGGAAATTCTAGGAATGAGTCCCAGCAACCAGGTATTTAACAAGCCTTGCAGGCGATTCTGCTGCACATGCAAGTTTGGGAACCCTGGTTCTCAACTGTGAATGCGGAAGAGAAACACCTGCTACCTGGAATCCGCGCCCAGCAGATTCTGATTTAAGTGGTCTGATGTGCAATTCAGGCATCAAGATTTTGTAAAGCTCTCAGTGTGCACCACTGCTTTACAGTATTTATTTTCAAATGCCAAAGGGAAGAGAAGCTCCTGACATTGCAAATATAATGCTTTCTACTTCTGGCCCAGGTCAACTTTACATAAAGGCAAAATGGACAGGCGTTATGTGGTTAATATGTGATCTCTTCCTCAAAGCTCTAAATCTGCTCTTTAAGGACCTCCTAGAGTCAATTTGATATAATAGAAAGAGAGAAAAATAACTTCCTGATCCCCAGTCCTGCCTGAAGTGAAGTGAAGTCGCTCAGTCGTGTCTGACTCTTTGTGACCCCGTGGACTGTAGCCCACCGGGCTCCTCCGTCCATGGGATTCTCCAGGCAAGAGTACTGGAGTGGGTTGCCATTTCCTTCTCCAGGGGATCTTCCCGGCCCAGGGATCGAACCCAGGTCTCCCGCATCGTAGGCAGACGCTTTAACCTCTGGGCCACCAGAGAAGCCCTAAGTATTCATTAACCTCTTGGAGCCACATTCTCTTGTGTCTACACGAAGGATGATATTAACTCTCCACAGGGCTTTGAGTGTGATTGAAAGAGACAATGTAGATAAAAAAGGCAGAGGATCAATAATCATATTTGAACCAAAGGAGGCTTCATGGAATGGGGAAATTTAAAAGGACAAAACTCAGTACATTCACAGATTTCAATGTGTCTTTCTATAATAATTATTTACATTATTTTCTCATTTTATATTCCCTCACTTTTTTGTGTGTCTCCCCCACCCCCAACCTAATCATTTTTCCTGTTTTTAGTGTAGAAACTTTGGTGACCTATCTGTATTTTTGGTTGAGCTATCTCAATGACACTAAGAATGGTAGTTCTAAAGACTAAAAGTGGTAGCTACATACCACTATCATGCTCTATTATTCCTTGGGGCCAAAACAAAGTTAACATGACGATTGTGTGTATGTGTATGTCCTGTTGGGCAAGCTAATCATTTTAAGCCCCTTATTCCTCTCAAGATGGATGTAACAGGCTTCCCTGTGAGCTAAAAACCCTCAGTGCTTTGGAGCTGCCCTGCCTGATTCAGTGCATGGTGCATATTCTACCATTAAATGGAATAGTTCTTTACAAGACTTCTTATAAATTATGTATTTAGTTTTCACTGTGCTGGGTCTTTGTCACTGCAATGAACTTTCTCTAACTGCAGTGAGCAGGGGGCTGCTTTCCGGTTGCGGTGCGCAGGCTCCTCTTTGCGGCGGCTTCTCTTGTTGCAGAGCACGGGCTCCAGGTGCCAGGGCTTCGCAGTTGCAGCACAAGGGCTCAGTAGCTGTAGCGTGCGGGCCCTAGGGCGAGTGGGCTTCAGTAGGTGTGGCACGCAGGCTCAGTTGCTCTGTGGCATGTGGAATCTTCCCGGACTAGGGATCGAACCCTTATCACCTGCACTGGCAGGCAGATTGCTATCCACTGTACCACCAGGGAAGTCCTGTAGAAGGCTTCTTAATATAGAAGTTTGAGCTGTATGGCCATACTTCTGTTACTGTTGCAACATGGGATGGTGGCCCCCTCCTACGGTCCTGCTGAGCCTGAGCATTCAAACACTCACCAAGTAGCCTTGGAAAGCTGGGCATGGCGTGCATCTAGAAAAAGAACAAAGGGGAAGTTTCCAAGAAAACCTGACTGGCAAAAAGGAAGTGACTCAGAGGAGCCCTTGGCATGTACTCCAGCTAGCATCTGCTGGATCAGCCCTTAGCTCAGTTCAGTTCAGTTCAGCTGCTCAGTTGTGTCCGACTATTTGCGACCCCAGGAATCGCAGCACGCCAGGCCTCCCTGTCCATCACCAGCTCCCGGAGTTCACTCAGACTCACGTCCATTGAGTCGGTGATGCCATCCAGCCATCTCATCCTCTGTCGTCCCCTTCTCCTCCTGCCCACAATCCCTCCCAGCATCAGAGTCTTTTCCAATGAGTCAACTCTTCGCATGAGGTGCCCAAAGTACTAGAGTTTCAGCTTTAACATCATTCCTTCCAAAGAACACCGAGGGCTGATCTCCTTCAGAATGGGCTGGTTGGATCTCCTTGCAGTCCAAGGGACTCTCAAGAGTCTTCTCCAACACCACAGTTCAAAAGCATCAATTCTTTGGCGCTCAGCTTTCTTCACAGTCCCACTCTCACATCCATACATGACCACTGGAAAAACCATAGCCTTGACTAGATGGACCTTTGTTGGCAAAGTAATGTCTCTGCTTTTCAACATGCTATCTAGGTTGGTCATAACTTTCCTTCCAAAGAGTAAGCGTCTTTTAATTTCATGGCTGCAATCACCATTGCAGTGATTTTGGAGCCCCAAAAAATAAAGTCTGACACTGTTTCCACTGTTTCCCCATCTATTTCCCATGAAGTGATGGAACAAATCTGAAGCAGAAATTCCTGCTGGAACATGTTTCATGAACCAGAAACCAGACACTGGAGCAGAGCCAGAGGCAATGGGCTTTGGAATCAGAAGCTGAGTTCGTGCTCTAGCCCTGCCACTTACTAGCTGTGTGACCTTGTGCAGGAGACTAAACCTCCTGGAGCCACATTTTCCTCACCTCTACAACGTGGGTTCTTGTGCTTGTGCTTGGTTGCTCAGTTGTGTACCACTCTTTGTGACCCTATGGATGGTAGTCTGCCAGACTCCTGTGTCCATGGGATTCTCCAAGCTAGAATACTGGAGTGGATTGCCATGCTCTGCTCCAGGGAATCTTCCCAACCCAGGATCGAACCCAGGTCTCCCACATTGCAGGTGGATTCTTTACTGTCTGAGCCACCAGGGAATAATAACTTATTTCTGGGTTATGAGGATTACTTGATAATCCACACAAAGCAACATCCAGAACATCTAGAACTGTGTAAGCGTGTAATAAATGTTTTTGTTTTAAGATAATATTTTGAGATAATTATGTTCTTTAACTGTAGGCCCCCTTTTCCTTCTTTTCCATCTCCTTCCACCCAGCCCCTACTTGAGCAGATCTATCTTCACAGCCTTTGTTGAGGAAAGAAAGACACTATGAGACTTCCCGACTTTTGTTCACAGAAGTTTGAGTTCCAGTAGACTGAGACAAGGCATCTTAGCCAGAAACAGGGAAGGAAATTGATGAGGTTTCTTTTCACCCTAAACTAGAAAGAGATTTTGTTTGGATGGAAGGAGAAGAGAAAAGAGAGAGAAGAGTGCTTCATCAGCTTTCCAGCACAGCTGTCAGGAAGAAAGTTAGACCAGAGAGGGAAGGGCCACTGAGATACCTGGACAGCTGGGAATGTAAGCAACCCAATAAAGATTCCAAAGTCTAAACCATGGGTCCAAAGAGTGGGCTGCCAGACGCCAAGGACCTTGCCCCTTCCACCAGCATGGAAAGGGAACTCAAGAGCCTGTACACCCACAACCCCCACAACACTCTCCCACCCTGTTGTCTAGTCGCTAAGTCGTTTCCAACTCTTGCAAACTCATGGACTATCGCCTGCCAGGCTTCTCTGCCCATGGGATTTCTCAGGCAAGAATACTGGACTGGGTTGCCATTTTCTTCTCCAGGGGATCTTCCTGACCCAGGGATCAAATGCATATCTCTTGCGTTGTCCGGTGCATTCTTTACCTCTGAGCCACCGGGGAAGTCCCTCTACCACTCTGAACCTTGATGATTCCAGGGAGCATTTGAAAAATATTGACCCTTCAAAAAATAAAAAGTTACGTTTTCCATCAACTAGGGAAAATGGGCAGTGGTGGTGGTGGTAATGGTGGTATAGAAATGGAGATTAAATGGAATTACCAAAACTAAAGTTATATTTCCCAAAAAATAGTGTTTGCAGATTCGTGCACCAAGATTTGTATAAAATTCCAGAATTTGCGATTTCTCAAAGCAATAGTTTAAAACATTAATTATTGTGGTCTCACTAGAAATGTTGACATAGATGCTGGTGAAGGGGAGGTGGCAATAGGAGAAAATCAGCATAAACCTCAAGAATACCTTGGAATTTGCTACCTTCACTGTCTATTGGCATCCTTGCACTTGCTCATGAAAATTATGTGGACCAGGCTGGCTTGATGAGTGGCACACAAAAAAGATGTTTTGTAAATGTGCTTACTAGGTTGTGAGGCTGGAAGCCTCCTTTCCCCCAGCTTTTCTCCTTCCCTAAAATCTTTTTTCATTTATTTGTCAGTGCCTTTATTTTTTTTTGAGCTGCATTTAAAATGTTTTTTATTATTTCTGCATGAGTAAGACTATGTGTCATTTCAGCCTCCGTGTCAGCTTCTGTTTCACTTTCATTAAATTTGTTGATTGAGTGTGAAGGAGGAGGCACCGTCATCATTTTTGGATTTTGTTCTTCTGGGCTAGATTCTCTAGGAGCAATGCTGTGATCTCTATTGCGGTTTTATAATGATGCTCTGGAAAGATAGGGTAAGACGAGGGGAGGCACTTTATCCCTTCTTTCTCTCTTTCTGTGGCTTCAGAGAGGCAGTAAAGGAGGGGAGGAGGACACTTACGTTTCCCCTCCCTTCATGCATTCTTCCATTTCTCATCACATGTGTTTACCAGCACTTTCTAGCTGGCAGACACTGCTTCGAGAGCTGGAGGTACAATGGACAACAGAAACAGGGCTGGTTCCTGCCTCACGGAGCCTGTGGTCTGGTGGTAAGATAGACCCTTTTTTTTAATTTTTAAAATTATTTCTTTACTTGGCTGTGCTGGGTCTTAGCTGCAGCACGCTGGCTCTCTTAGCTGTGGCATGTGAACAGTTGAGGCCTGTGCAATCTAGCTCCCTGACTAGGGCTAGAACCTGGGCCCCCTGCATTGGGAGTGAAGAGTCTTAGCCACTGGACCACCAGGGAAGTCCTGAGACAGACTTCAATCAAGCAAAACAAGAATTAGTGTCTAGTTACCCCTAGAGATCCAGATCTAATTGAGCTGGAGGAGGGTCCAGGCATCAGTATTTTTTATAAGCTCCATAGGTAATTCTAACAGGCTTCCAGGGCTGGGAATCACTGGGCTAGACCACACAGTTCTAATCGAGCACCATGAAGCATTTTTATTTACCTTACAACAATGGTGAGGTTACTGAAAAGAGGTGGTATAGTAATATTTGGGTATTATTATTTTTAATAAGCTTTATTTTGAAATAATTATAAATATGCATAAAGTTGTAAGAAATAATACAGAGAGATCCTATTTCCCCTTTACCCAGTTTTCTCCAGTGGTCACATGTTGCAAAACTATTGATACAATATCACAGCCAAGATACTATCACTGATACAGTCAAGTACAGAATATTTTTAACACCATAACGATCCTTCCTGTTGCCCTTTGATAGCCATGCAAATTCTCTCATATCCTCCCAACTCCTGGTGATCATTAATGTAATTCTATACTTTTGCCATGTCTATAATCTGGTCATTTTCAACAATGTTATAGAATGGAATCACACAGCATTTAACACTTTGGGACTGCCCTTTTCCTCTCAGCATAATTACCTAGAGATTCATAAAGGTTGCTGCATGTATCAATAGTTTGTTCCCTTTATCACTGAGTGGCAGTAGTCCATACAAATGTACCACAGCTAAACCGTTCATACATTAGAGGACACGACTGAGCGACTTCACTTTCACTTTTCACTTTCATGCATGGGAGAAGGAAATGGCAGCCTACTCCAGTGTTCTTGCCTGGAGAATCCCAGGGACGGGGGAGCCTGGTGGGCTGCCATCTATAGGGTAGCACAGAGTTGGACACGACTGAAGCGACTTAGCAACAAAGTCTTGCAGAGCAAAAGTTTCTAACTGTGATGAAGTCTAATTATTTTCCTTTTATGAATCATGCTTTTGGTGTCAAGTATAACTCTGCCTGGTCCAAGATCATGAAGAATTTCTCCTATGTGTTTTACTAAAAGTTTTATAGTTTTCTTTTTTACATTTAACTTTCATAAACCATTTTGAGTTAATTTTTCTGTAAAATGTGAGTTTGGAGTCAAGGTTCATTTTTTTCCCCCCTATGAATTGCTCAACACCATTTGTTAAAAATGCTGTCTTTACTCCACTGAACTTCTTTTACATCAATGTCAAAACATCATTTGTGCACATTTGTGTGAGCCGAACTGTGGGTCTTTCTGGTCTGTTCCATCAATCTACAAGTCTATTCCTCTGCCAGTACCACAGTCTTGACTACAGTGGCTATATAATAAGTACTGAGCCTAGGTAGAAGGATATATTTCCTTTTGGTTAATAATACAAGTCAAGAGAAATTATGGATAGACTGTACAATGGCAACATTCTAGACAGAAGTTTTGTTATTTACAGATAGCTCTATGTCCCTAATACATTATTTCTGATAAAGTAAAATGTGATAGGCAAAATTTCTCCACACCAATGATTTTATTTTATGAGAGGCCTGGCCTGTGTGAATGTTCAGTTGCTTCAGTTGTGTCTTTGCAACCCTATAGATGGACCTAGATATTATTATACTAAGTGAAGTCAGATAGATAAATGCCGTATGATATCACTTATATGTGGAATCTAAAATATGACACAAATGAACATATATATGTGAGACAGAAACAGAGAACAGACTTGTGGTTGCAAAGGGGGAGGGAGCAGGGGAGGGAAGAACTGGGAGTTTTGGGTTAGCAGATACAAACGATTATATATAGGATGGATAAACAGCAAGGTTCTATTGTCTGTATAACACAGGGAACTACATTCAATATTCATAATGGAGAAGAATATTTTAGAAAAATGTACATATATATCTATATATAACTGAATCACTTTGCTGTATAGCAGAAATGAACACAACATTGTAAATCAACTATACTTTAATAAATTTTCCTTAAAAAGAAATTTAAACCTTTAGTTAACCAAAGGAAGCCTATGAATGAAATTGTGCCACAAATCAAAAGGGTATTAACTGAAAGAGAAGTCCTGATGCCAATGGGGGGACAGTGAAGATATTAGGGACCCCTGCCCCACTGCAGAAAGAATATTCAAGACCAGAGGCACAGAAGAGCAGACAAGGTGTGGCCCACTTGAGAGAGAATAAAACCTTTTTTCCAGCAGGGGAGCCACCAAACAAGAACTTCATAGTGTTAACAAGGGGTAGATTTTAACAGAGAAATAGCACTTTCCCTCTAGTAAGCAGCTTGAAGTGACCCACAATAAATAGTAGACACCCTACAGCTATCAAAACAATTCTGATATTGGCAACTGGGTGACAGACATTCATGTTTAGGTAAGAAAACTGTTAAAATGTATTCACGATGCCACTTTACTTGGTGCAGTTTGCCCAGGTACTAGGATTTACCTCTCAGATGCTATTGTGAGATCAAGAAGCCTATTCTATATGTAATATAATATCTGTATGTATAACAAGTGTATTATACATGTAATATAAATAATAAGTTGTTATTCAACAAAAGCTTTGTCACTCAGTCCTGTCTGACTCTTTGTGACCCCATGGCCTGTAGCCTGCCAGGCTCCTCTGTCCATGGAATTCTCCAGGCAAGAATACTGGAGTGGGTTGCCATTTCCTTCTCCAGGGGATCTTCCCAAGCCAGAGATGGAACACGGTTCTCCTGCACTGTAGGCAGATTCTTTACCCACCGAGACACCAAGGAAGCCCTGCTTCTCACATCTCCCCAAGTGGTTCTAATGTACAGTCAACAATGCACATTTCTGTTTGTAGTTTTCCTGTGCATTATTGACCTTACATTAGAACTACTTGGGGAGATGTGAGAAGTATTCATGCCAGGGGACCCACTTTCAAAAATTCTCATTCAGTGAGTCCAAGAAAGGTCCAAATTTGAATATTTATTTTCTAGAGAGACATCACCATACACTGGCTTCCCGAAACGGAATTGCTAGGCATAAAAGGAAATGATCAGCTGTTGTCAGGTTGCCGTCAAACCTGTGGAGCCGTAAACCTTTAAAGTTCCCAACCTTGCTACTTTCCCCCATCATTTGGAAACTCATAAAAATCTTGAGGTCTAGCTCAACTCACACCAATAAAATCAAAACTCTGGAAAAGGAATTTAGGTATCAGCTTTAAAATATTTATAAACAAGGTCCAGAGTCAAGATTTAAATGAGTGGCTTTATTATTAAAGATGCTCCACAAGAATTAGAACAGGCAGTCCTTAGGTGTTGGTCCTTATGGAAACTGATTGATCAAAACATTTCTTTAAACTTCTGATCCTCATTGCTTCAGTTCTATTAGCTATCACTATTCACCTAGGGTTTTTAAAAGGCACTGGTTGCCTAAATGTACTGGTCATTTTAATACCCATCATCTGAGACAGTATTTTCAATGTATGGAGGCTCTTTTACAAATTCATCAGGATTCTGTTGTGGCTAAGCTGTGAAGCACAATTATCTCAGCATTGACCTAAATTAGACCTCTTGCAGGGAATTCAAGGCTATAATTTACTGCATGCTTGTGCAGTTAAGGACAGAACTGTTTCATGAAATAGGCAGTAATGAATACAAGAAGTCTCATTTTAAACAAACAGATATTACTAAACACATGACTGTAATTAATGAATTTGCTAACAGTTCACTATTTTTAGGAACAATAAGCTGAGCGTAGCACTAAATCTGTGACACAGTTTCCAAATTTAAAAAGAAATATTTCTTTGTAAGCAAATGATTTTTTTTTAATAGTAGAAAGCTGTTTTCCATGGGCATTATTCAGAGTTATTTTGTTGTTTTTTTTTTCAGAGCAGTCAACACATTTTATAATATCCCTGAAAATAATTTTAAACTCAATTTATTCCAGTGCATGGACAGACCGTAAATATAGCTTTGTCTGAGTACAGCAGTGAAAGAAAAACAGTGTCACATTTATGAAGATATCTGATAACTTAAATTTCAAATTTAAAGAAAGAAAAACAGATAGAAATGCACTCAGTTTTAATGTTTACCTTTAACATGGATGGCCCTAAGCAAAACTTGAAAGTAAATATAGATTGGTTTGTAGTTTCCCTACGCTTCTGGGAGCCTAATCAGTTGCTTTGAGCCTTTTTTTTTTTTTTTCCTGCTTCTCCTCTCCTTATCAGAGCTGATAGCCTCCCCTCTCAAATCTTACCTCTAAAAAGAGATCAAATCTGTATTGTTTATTTGTTCCTTAATAGAAATGTTCTTTTTCTAATAAAAGCCCTCCCAAGGATATTAGCATTTTAAGATTTTCTTCATTATTCTTATAACAATAATAATGGTAGTGGTTGTTGTTAAAAAGGAACAGTCATACCCTGAAGGAAATGAGTTAGAATAATATTGAATCAGGAAATTTTTCTGTGCTCCCAGCCAGAGTTGCTTGGGAAAAGAAAATTAAAAAAAAACCATTACATATACTTACATCTTAAAGAGAAAAAAGAATTACTATACAAATGCCTTGTTGTGCCAAAAGGAAGAAAAATGAATTTAGAATGTGTCTCTGTGTGTGTGTGTGTGTGTGTGTGTGTGTGTATTATATATATATATATATATATATTTAAAGATGCTTCTCACACTACCATCTAGGATGCATGACTCAGAGAAAAGAGATCTGGGAGCTCAGAGAAGCAACAATTATTATGAATTCATAGAGGTGGTGATGATTCCATGGAGATGGTAGGATACAAATTAGACATTTACGGGATGGAAAATTTCATTTAACAATTCAGTCCATCTGCACATTTGATTTCATGCAGACTGAACATCTAGCTGATTGACTTATTAAACCTATGACAAAATGAATTTTAGGTTTTTGTCATTTTTGCTCTAAGAGATGACATGTTGGAAAAAATTGAGGAACTATTTCCTCAGAGGCAGAGATCTTTTGACATGAGGAGATATTAAAGAAGTGAATTTTAAGATGCTTCAAAGAAAGAAAAACAGAGATGGAAATGCACTTGATTTTAATTTTTTACCTTTAACATGGATGGCCCTAAGCAAACTGGGAAATATATCTAGATTGGTTTGTAGCTTCCCTACCCTTCTGGGAGCTTAATCAGTTGCTTAGATAAGACTATGCTTTAAGCTTACTAGTTAAATAAATTTCGATTCTTGCTGCCTTCTCCTTTAGTTTGCACATAAATTACCTCCTTGTATAACTTCACGCCCTTCCCCAGACTTCTCCAAGATTGTTTAATGACCTACCTTTTTCTCTTCTACCTTCACTGACAATATCACCTCTACTTCTGAGTCACTCTCTCAACTCTGCAGTCTGACCACTGCTACCACCATCCTGACAACATTACTCTTTGTAAAAGAATGTTCAGGGTTATCTCTCTAGAAATGTTAATTTAAACCAAGGCTCATTTCTATCTCCCCATTTCAGCCCACCTCCTGAGGAGACGTCTCAGCCTCACTGTCTAATTCTAGCTGAGGAAGGACTGTAGATTAAAATGAATTAGTAAGAATGAAGATACTTTTAGCAAAATTTTAAAATATTATTTCTCTACATGTTGTATCTAGGAATAATCAAATTACTAATTGCATTTGTGATAAGATATGTGGGACAATCATGAGGCAAGGGTTGACTGAAGGACTGTCCTGTTATGAGTAGCCAGTGAAGGAGCAAATATAAAGTTCTCCTTCTGTCCCACCCAGGCTCAGAACATCACTGCTGTTTCTACGCCCAGACAGTCCCAGTGTTACCGCAGTGTTACTGCATATAGCTTTGTCTGAGTACAGCAGTGAAAGTTCACACTGAGAATTATTCCTGGGACCCTCACTGTCATCGTTACACAATTTGATCCCACTCCACTGTTAGGAGTTTGTCTCTCTCTTTCTCTTTTCCATCTGAAACTTTGGCTAAAGGAAACGCTCATGGCCCAAATATGCGCCATATTTTCCCATCTTTAGGTCTCTGCTTAGTATTGACTCCACCTATAATGTCTAGCCCCATCATTTCTACCCACCCTTCAAGCCCAGCTCAACTCTTAAATGGGTAAGTGAATAGCTGAACAGAGGCTTGAGGACAATCTTGATGACAGTTGCATAGCCTAGCTTCTGTGCATGGCCTGAAGCCCACCAGCAGTGCTGTCCTTTGAATATATCACCACTACACATTTTTAATCAGCATTCGTGGCAATTCCCATAGCTTCATTTACCAAATGTCAAAGGGAAATATGTACCCAAAGTTCTCATACCTAAACCATAAATTGCTTTTGCAAATATAGCAGTAATCAAACAGTGCTCATGTTTCCCTTCTGAGCTACAAAGTCAATGTCCTGCCTGCCCTCCTCCCCTTAGCTCTATGTTTTCAACTTTCTCCTCTCTCTCTTGCTCATTTACTGATTTTAGCACCTTTCCTGCTACTATTTTGTGTGACATAATTCTGTAGGGAATCAAGTGATGCTTCCAATTAGATTCATTACAAGTTCCCTTAAGAAGCGATTAGAAAGATAGAATCCCAAGTGGCACACTCCCTCAGCAATCCCAGCATCATTTTCAGGGTGCTTGCCAACACCAGACCAGGTTTTAAATACCACACTTACCACTCTATCACCAAGGGATCCTGGGAAGCTTTAAAATTGGGAATGCAATTGTGCTTTACTGGAAGCCCTCATGTGGTGATAACAAAGAAAGGAGAAATGTGAAAGCCTCATGGACAGGTAGTTCGGAGTGGTGGTTAATCAGTGCATGTCCCTGTAGTCAGTGATGCTGGGCTTAAACTTCAGTGACATGACTCATTAGCTATAAGAGTTGGGATTACTTAACTTCTCTGAGTCTCAATTTTCTTATCTGTAAAATGGGTATAATGATAGCACTTTGGAGAATTAAATGAAGTCTGCACAATAGTTGGTATATAGTATTCAAATAAATAAAAGCTATTATCACAATGAGAAGTGATAATCTAGGGAATCATGAATTGCCTCTGATTCCAAAACCATGACCTTGCAGTTGCAAAGCTATTTGTAATCACTTCAGACAATAAGGAAGATGAAAAAAGGGAAGGAAATGGGAAAGAGGTTTGCCTATTTTCATGACTCCAGGCTCTCACGGTTGCCCAACTCTTTATACAAGTATAATTGAGATAATATTGTGAAAATATTTCTCTTTACTTTCCTGTATAAATCTGGTTCCCTGCAGCCATTCCACTAGTAGAGCCTGAGGAAATCCTTAATCGGAACAGAGGAAAATATGATGTGAGTGAATTCCTCCTTTTAGCCTTATGGGTTGTGGGGAAAAACAAAGAAAAAAACATAACAGGAAAAAGGATAAGCATTATGCCTTCTGTATATTGTCACCCTGCTTATTTAACTTATATGCAGAGTACATTATGTGAAATGTTGGGCTGGATGAATCTCAAGCTGGAATCAAGATGGCCAGGGTAACAAGAACCTCAGATATGCAGATTGATTTCATTCTAATGCCAGAAAATGAAAAGGAACTAAAAAGCCTCCTGATGAGGATGAAAGAGGAGAGTGAAAAAGCTGACTCAAAACTTAGCATTCAAAAACTAAGATCATGGCATCCAGTCCCATCACTTCATGGGGAAAAAGTGGAAGCAGTGACAGATTTTATTTTCATGGGCTCCAAAATCACTGAGATGGTGAATGCAGCCATAAAACTAAAAGAGACTTTCTCCTTGGAAGGAAAGCTATGACAAACCTAGACAGCATATTGAAGACCAGAAACATCACTTTGGCAGGAAAGGTCCATATAGTCAAAGATACGGTTTTTCCAGTAGTCATGTATGGATGTGAGAGTTGGACCATAAAGAAGGCTGCTGCTGCTGCTGCTGCTGCTGCTGCTAAGTCACTTTAGTCGTGTCCAACTCTGTGTGACCCCATAGATGGCAGCCCACCAGGTTCCCGTATCTCTGGGATTCTCCAGGCAAGAACGCTGGAGTGGGTTGCCATTTCCTTCTCCAATGCATGAAAGTGGAAAGTGAAAGTGAAGTCACTCAGTTGTGCCCAACTCTTAGCAACCCCATGGACTGCAGCCCACCAGGCTCCTCTGTCCATGGGATTTTCTAGGCAAGAGTACTGGAGTGAGTTGCCATTGCCTTCTCGTTAAAGAAGGAAGAGCATTGAAGAATTGGTGCTTTCAAATTGTGGTGCTGGAGAAGATTCTTGAGAGTCCCTTGGACAGCAAAGAGATCAAACCGGTCAATCCTAAAGGAAATCAACCCTGAATATTCATTGGAAGGACTTATGCTGAACCTGAAGCTCCAGTAATTTGGCTACTTGATATGAAAAGCAAAATAACTGCAAAAGACCCCAAAGCTGGGAAAGATTGAGGGCAAGAGGAGAAGGGGGCGACAGAGGATGAGATGGTTGGATGGCTTCACCGATTTGATGGACATGAGTTTGAACAAAGTCTGGGAGATAGTGAAGGACAGGGAAGCCTGGCATGCTATGGCCCATGGGGTCGCAAAGAGTCAGACACAACTTAGCAACTAAACAACGACATTATGCTCCCTCAAGGTCACAATCTGGAATAGGAGGGAAGGAGAGATGAAACGTAAACTGGTAGAGAGCCAGACTCAGAAGCAGAGGGAACTGTACCACAATTTGTTTAGAACTCTGAGAGGAAACTGCCATATAGAATGTCCTCACCATACAGACTACCACAGGTCAATGAAGATGGCAAGGCATTACAGTTCAGCAGAGAGAGGACCTGTGTGCCCCTTTCCAATACCTACTTTGGCTCTTAAGTGTCAGAGTTCCAAGAATTCCCACAATACCCTGTGGGAGACATGGTAAGAGAATTGGCAGCCTTGAGAACAGCTGTGGTAGGACCTCGGTGTCAGGTGTGACATAACCCTAAAACTGAGGCTAGAGGGAGAGGCCTCTCAGTCAGGGATCAGAGAGAAGTCCTGACTGATGCTTGATGAAACTGTTCACCTTAGATTGGGACTTGAGCCCATGTGCCAGGACTCAAGCCTGGTCAAAACCCAGCTTGGGATGCTAACCCACATGGCCAGGACTCGAACTCGGCCAAACTCCACAGTCTCCCAACTGAGATCATATGCCTGGTTCAGGACCTATTGAAGCTCAGGCTCTTGATGTCTCATGGTAGAAAGAATTCAGTGAGAGACAAAGTGATAGGTAAGAAGTGGATTTATTTAGAGAGAAACACACACACCGCAGATAAGATTGTAGACTGTTGCCAAGGATAAGTGTGGCTATAAAATGTGGTGTGGTTAGTTTCTATGGGCTGACTAATTTCATAGGCTAATGAATGGGAGGATTATTCCAACCATTTTGGGGAAAGGGTAGAGATTTCCAGGAATTGGGTCACCACCCACTTTCTGGTCTTTGATGGTCAGCCTTGGAGCTGTCATGGTGCCTCTGGGTATATCATTTAGCTTGCTGATGTGTTACAATGAGGGTATACTGAGGATCAAAATCTAGTCAAAGTTGACTTGTCTGCCATCTTGGACCCATTTGGTTCTAATCAGTATATGTTGTGTCCTCAGGCTATGCTATTCTTTTAAATGTGCCCTGCTCCCTTCCCTCCTGTTTCCTTAGGGTCTGTGCTCCTGACAGATATAGGGTGGAGTGGGTCTAACTGAACCAAAGAACAAGATTGAACTTAGGGAAGCATCATTCTAAGACTCCAGAAACCTAACTAGATCAGCTACCCGCAGCAGAGGCACAGGTCAGAAAAGGGCCTGTACTTAGATGAAAGCCCATCTCTCTTGTCATAATGGGGTGCAGATGTCCAGATACCACGCTGACAGAGAAGTGGGACATGAATAGGGAGGAAACTGAAAAAATGGCTCATCTTCCCTTCTTTGGAAAATAATTTTGCCCCAATAAAAATCTGACCTTTACTCTGGGAGGTAATACCTAAGTCATTGGAATGTCCTGCCTGATAAGAGTGTCTGTTTACCCTGGGAGCCTTAGGGGCACATAAGATAATCTATGCTAACAATGTGATTTATGGTTGGGGCTTTGGGCCACTCCATCAGGACAACCTCTGGAGAGGCTGGAAACTAAGATGCAGGTGGTCAATCATATCTACGTGACTGAACCCCAGTAAAAACAGTGGTTGCTGTGGCTCAGGTGAGCTTCCCTGGCCTACAACACTCTGAGCGGATTGTTATATGTCATTGCTGGGAGAAGTTAGCCCTGTCAGAGACTCCTCTGGGAGAGGGCAATTGGAAGGCTTGTGTTTGGAACTCTCCTGGACTCAGACCCCAGGCATTGCTTTCCTTGGTCAATTTCAATCTGTAAACGTTTGCTGTCATAAACCATCATCATGAGTATAACAATGTTAAGTGAGTTCTACTAGTGTTCTAATGAATTATTGAAATTGAAGGTGGTTTTGAGGACTCTCGATGTCCACATACTTCAAGGAAACTGAGTCACCTGGCACAGTCAGTGAGGAAAATCACATCCATTAGAGAAATTGAAGTGAAGTGAAGTGAAGTCGCTTAGTCGTGTCTGACTGTTTGCGACCCCATCAACTGTAGCCTATCAGGCTCCTTCATCCATGGGATTTTCCAGGCAAGAGTGCTGGAGTGGATTGCCATTTCCTTCTCCAGGGGATCTTCTCGACCCAGGAATCGAACCTGGGTCTCCCGCATTGCAGGCAGACGCTTTAACATCTGAGCCACCAGGGTAATTGGAGAAATAAAGAAGCCTTATTGGTCTTGTCAACTTGAGTGACATTTCATAAATACATGAGCCTACTACCAAAGCAAGTAAGGTCTCTTTCCCACTCCAAATGAAACACGGATGAAGAAATCAGGACTGGTAAGTCCTTCTTCCCGGAGAGTAAGGAAGACGACATGAGAAGCGCCTTCAAATGTTTTAAAGCTGTCATGTGAGAAAAGAACTAGAATTAGTTTGTCTGGCGAAAGGGGTTATATAAAGCCCAGCAGAGGGAAGTTACGGATGGCCAGGCTTTGGTTTATTCTAAGACAAACCTAGTGGCAACAAGAGGCCTCCAAAAACAGATGGGGCTGGCTCACAGACAGGTGAGCGCTCCACCATCAGAGATCTAGAAGTAGAGGCTGGGTGACCCTTTGAACTGATTTTGTGTAAGAGGCGAGAGTTGACTCAAATGTTCTTTAAGATGCAATCCAAGTTAAGAGGCTATGATTGGGATGTAAGAGAATGTGGCAAAAAGGTGAGTCTATATAAGAGTCTATTATTCTTTCAACTTTTCTGTAGCTTTGAAATTTTTTTAAGTTGGAAAACAAAGAAGGAAACTACTTGGTGGCTAAAAATCTTCAATCATTCTAGAAAGAAAGAGAAAATTTTGTTTGTTTGTTTCAACATGTTTAGACTCAAGGATAATGGGTATTCCATCTGACAAAAATACATATGATAGTACCTGCATTTTGCCATTACTGACACATCTTGATATTAAGTCCATTTGTAGTTAGTGATTGCTATGGACTGAATTACATCTCCCCCACATTTATGTGTTGAAACTTTAATCCCCAAGGTGAATTTATCTGACGTTAGAAATATCTAACTTCAAATATCTATCTATATATATTATTATCTATCTAATAATATCTATCTCCTTATTATCAGGAGATAATAAAGGTTAAGTGAGATCATAAGAGTGGTGCCCTAATCCAATAGGATAGGTGGCCTTATAAGAAGAGGAAAAGAAAAAAGCTTTCTTCTTCTCTCCTCCATGTGAGGACACAGTGAGAAGGCAGCTATCTATACAGGAATAAAGCTCTCACCACAAACCTGTTGGACCTTAATCTGGAACTATCCAGCATATAGAACTGTAAGAGAATAAACATCCATTGTTAAAGCCACCTAGTCTATGGCATTTCATTATGGCAACCCTGGTAGACTAAGGCAGTGGTCCTTTACTGATTCACTAACTTATTTCCTCCCTATATAACATTATTCATATTACAGCAGCTTTTATATATAATAAGGTATATTAACATACCTTAGTATATCTACAGAGGCAGAGAAAGCATTAACAGTGGCATTTGGGGAGATAGATTTTGGAATGCTACCTTGCAAGCACACAGTGGAGAGCAAGTGAAGGTGACAGCAATGACTGCAGGACTGACTGAAGAACCTCTCGTCACAGCAGGAGATAGCAAGGGAAAATCAGGAGCCTTGTAGATAAAAACTCACTATATGAAGTAAGAATGACCCAGGTAGGCAACTATTGTTGAACACAAGCATTTGTATATATGTTAACAGCTGAAGACACAAGATTGAAATTTTACTATGGCAAAAATCTTATCAGTTCAGAACTGTAAACAGGGTAAATTGCATCTTAGGAAACGAAATTATTTTTCTGCTCTTTGCTGGAGCAGCACCATCTGCCGGACTTGCTCAAAATGCAAATTCTCCAATCCTGAAGAAACTAAGCAAAGTCACCAGACTTGTCTAGCTGCTCTTTTCTAGACCCTAACATCCCTTTTCTGTTTCCTATCTTTGGCTGACACTTCCTTCCTGTGCGCATAAATATAGATGTCCTATTTATATTTCACATTTTCATTGGGTTTCCTAGAGATCTGTTACCCATACGTAAGGTATGCTATGGAGAATGGATGCAGGGAATCTATTAGAGAATTTTAAATAAGAAAATTAGTCTTTGGGGGAATTCCCTGGCAGTCCAGTGATTAGGACTCAGCACTTTCACTGCTGTGGCCTGGGTTCAATCCCCGGTCAGGGAACTAAGACTCTGAAAGCTGAAAGGTGTGGTCAAAAAAAATTAACTTTTAATTTTGCTGGGCAATCCTCAAAAAGTGGAGCAAATAAAATATATACTGCTCCTTAAACTCGATGCTTTTCCCAAAAGCAGCAGTGTGAGTATGTACATGCTGACTAACTTGTCTAATTTCCTGTCTCTACATTTAACACACTGACCAGATTCTAGGCTCCAAATATCCTTTCTTCTCTTACTGCACCTTTATACCCTTCCAGTTCCCCAGACTCTGAGATGAATCCTGACCCCAGGCAGAGGATGTAACAAGCTTACTCAATACTAAAGCTATTGCTGCTTCAACCTTCGTCTTTACCCTGGTTCCCTAGATAGACCTCTGCCTGTGGCTCAGATCACTTCCCATAGCTCTGTCTCCAGTCCCCATACTGAGCTCTGCCTATTTTCCCTTATGCTTGGGTCACTTTCTTGATTATTTGCTCAGATCTCCCATTTCCAGGGCTGTCAGGGTGGAAATCGTTGGGAAAAGAAATCAGGAAGTGTATAGAGCAGTACACTGCAGAGCTGAGCTCTCTGAGGAGCCCACTCTGAGATCGAGATTAGCATGTGGCAAGGGAAGAGAGGGGAGCCAGTGGGACAGAGACAGAAGTCCAGTTATTAATTCAGTCTCAAATAAGGCCTGAACTAATCCTATGGGGAGTTCTGAAAATGCGATTATGCCTTCACAGGTCACTTGGCACGGCAAGAGGGCCAAACCTTCATACCTCTAGTCCACTGGATGTGGGCCACCAGCGGGAAGCATGACCTCAGGCAAGGGGCATGTTTCAGCTGAGACCCAAGGGCGTTAATCCAGAGGGCATTTTTCCAGCAGCACTCCTAGCAGCTAGGAGAATAAGTCCTAAAGAGATTTCAGTCAGTCAGTCAGCTCAGTCATGTCCAGCTCTTTGCGACCCCATGGACTGCAGCATGCCAGGCTTCCCTGTCCATCACCAACCCCTGGAGCTCACTTAAACTCATGTCCATTGAGTTGGTGATGCCATCCAACCATCTCATCCTCTGTCATCCCCTTCTTCCACCTTAATCTTTCCCAGCATCAGAGTCTTTTCAAATGAGTCAGTTCTTCGCATCAGGTGGCAAAGGTATTGGAGTTTCAGCTTCACCATCAGTCCTTCCAAAGAATATTCAAGATTGATCTCCTTTAGGATGGACTAGTTGGATCTCCTTGCAGTTCAAGGGACTCTCAAGAGTCTTTTCCAACACCACAGTTCAAAAGCATCAATTCTTTAGCACTCAGCTTTCTTTGTAGTCCAACTCTCACATCCATACATGACTACTGGAAAAACTATAGCTTTGACTAGACGGACCTTTGTTGGCAAAGTAAGGAAAGAGACTTAGTCTTTCCTAAAGCAGAATGTCTTTCCTGAAGACAGATCTGGACCAGTATCCCAGTGCCGTCCAGACCTACGCCCCCAGGAAGTGCCACGCAGAGAACTTTTTTTTCTAAATCCCACTTCCAGTTTGGAAGTCACTCTGAATCCTGATCCCAAGCACAAGAAGGATTAATCCCTTCATGACAAGCAACCAAGGAAGAAGGTAGATAGATAGCACTTAACAGCAGGGAGAGTACTTGAAGAAAATAAAGTGAAAAGAAAGTGAAGCCTACTCTCAAGCAATGAGAAATCCATAGCAGTCATTTCACAGAGTATGCATCATGAAAGAGAAAATACCATGAGGAGAATGAGCTTTGAATGGATAGGGATGAGAACTTCCTGCAATTGGGAAATTATTGCCTCAACGTAGAACATGGGCATAGTTAAAAAACAAGAATAGGACTTCCCTGGAGGTACAGTGGATGGGAACCTGCCTGACAATGCAGGGAACACAGGTTCAATCCCTGGTCCAGGAAGATTCTACACTCAGAGAAACTAAGTCTGATCACCACTACTACTAGGAGCCAGAGAGCCGCAACTCCTGAGCCCATGTGCTGTGACTACTGAAGCCTGTATGCCTGTGCTCCGCAACAAGCGAAGCCACTGCAGTGAGAACCTGTGAAACACAACGAAGAGCAGCCCTGCTTGCCGCAACCAGAGAAAGCCTGCGCCAGCAATGAAAACCCAAAACAACCACAACAACAAAAAAGAACAAGAATGACAGAATAGAATGCCAGACTATGAAATATGTGAAGAGAAATCCATCCTTCCAGCTTCACCAGGCTAAGGGTTTTCCTGTTTCCTTACAAATGAGACAGAGAAAGATAATGTTATAACTTTCCTTCTTCCAAAAATAATTTGCTACGGCAGATCCACAGTGAACAGGAGAAAACTTATATGAGAAATCTCCTACTTGTTTTGTATAATTCCTGGTAAACTGAATATAATTCTCTCACTACATCATAGCCAAAGATAGAGTAATTATTGATAAATCCTTTGGTCATTGTTATGGACTAGATGCTTGTGTCCTCCCAAAACTCACATGTTGAAGTTCTAACCCGCAATGTGATGATATTAGGAGGAGGGGCTTTTGGAGGTGATTAGGTCATGAGGGTGGGGCTCTCAAAAATGGGATTAATGCCCTCAAAAGAGACTGTACAGAGCTCTCTTATCAGTTTCTGCCACGAAGAACACAGAGAAAAGACAGCTGTCTATGAATCAGGAAGCTTGTCCCTACCAGACATTGAATCTGCTGGTGCCTTGGTCTTGGACTTCTCAGATTCCAGAACTGTGAGAAATAAATGTTTCTTGTTTAAGCCACTCAGTTTATGGTATTTTTGTTACAGCAGCCTAAACAGACTAAAGCAGCCATCTTGTAAAAATCCTGGGTTAAAGTTTCTTTCCAGTATTATATATAGTTCTGGTCTGGATCACTCATTAACTTGATAATTATCTCCAATGTCTAGAGAAGATCTCTAGTAAGCTGCCTTGTTACACACAGCATCTTAAAGGGACTCATTCCTCCTTGTGTAGGCTAAATACTACACAAGCAAAAGAGGATGGGCCCAGAAATAAGGTAATTGGAAAGAATAAAAAAAAATTAATAGAGAAATTTATTTAAAACAATAAAAAATCAATACAGATATCAGAAAGCCCAACATTAGCCATCACACAGGACTACAAGCAAGTGCACTTACATATAAGGGTGAGAAAACAATCCAGATGCTTGCCATTTGGGGGCTTAGCCAACAAAAAAGGAAAAGTTAAAAACTAATAAATATTTTAACTCTTAAAAAAATATGTGCCAAGTACTCTGTGCAAAGTGCTGGAGAGAGATCAGAGGATAAAAACAGACCAAAATCTCTATTCTCATGGAGTTTTCAGTCTAATGAAGGGGGAAAGAAAACAATAAATAATTTTTTAAAGAAATACGAAGTATGTTGATGGAGATGAGACTGACAGAAAAATCAAGCAGGAAAGAAGGAATGCTGGGGTAGAAGCAGAGTCAGTGTCAAACAGGGAAGATCTCACTGAGAAGATAACACTGAAGCAAAGACCCACAGGAAGTAGAGTAGTGAGCCATTCAAAGGAGGTGTGTTCAGGCAGAGAGAACAACAGGGCGAAGCCAGGGAGGAGGACCATACCTGTGCGTTGAGAAAAGCAAGAGGACCGGAGCAGCTCCAGTAGGACATTGTATGAAAAGCAAGTGTAGAGGAGGTCAAGAGGCTACTGGGTGGGGAATATAGACCAGGAATCACGAAGGTGATTCTAGGGTGCAGCCGGCCTGGAAGTGCAGTCCATGGACAAGAGGCACTGGTATCACCTATGACCTTGTTGGGCTTTCCTAGTGGCTCAGATGGTAAAGAATCTGCCTGCAATGTGGGAGACGGGGGTTCAATTCCTGGGTCAGGAAGATCCCTTGGAGAAGGGAATGGCAACCCACTCCAATATTCTTGCTGGAGAATTCCATGGACAGAGGAGCTTGACAGGCTACAGTCCATAGGGTCAGAAGAGTGGGACATGGCTTAGTGACTAAATCACCACCACGAGCTTGTTAGAAATGCACTCTTGAGCCCTGCCCATGAATCAGAACATAAGTTTTTATAGATGATTTTTGTAGAAAATGTTTGAAAGGCACTGGTATAGCAACTTGTAGAAAAAGCAGGACTTTGGCTACCTTTGAGAGAAAAGAGAAAAAAAACACTGCAGGGTTTGGATCCTGGATATACTGACACACGCAAAACTGAAATTACACAAAGCAACTTAGATTACCATGTGTGATGCAACCTGACTTTTTTTTCCCCAGTGGTGATTTAGATCTCATAAACAATCAGTTTGAAAAAAACTGTGGTAGAAGATGCTTCAGGAAATGACACCTTCGACTGAGCAAAGTATAAAGAATTTTGACATAAGCAAGCCTAATGCCTGGGTAAAATGATAAATCTCACTCTGTGGACTGAAAAGCATGTGGTCCAGAAACGCAGTTTCCCATACTCTTGGTTAATGCAAATATTCACCTGAAGCTCACTTTGGACACAGACTAATTCAATATCCTAAGATACAATAATTTAGGTTGCTAAAAGCTAAAATTAAGTATATTTCAAATATAACAAAACAACAGTTAACACACGATAGTCTTTACTGTGTGCAGGCATTGTTGTAAAGAACATATATAATATATATAAAGAGTATATGTATGTGTACTCATAAATATACATATATAAAATCTTTAACCTTAAAACAACTCTGAAGCAGATACTGTAACTATCCCTATTTCACAGATGAATAAATCAATAAACAATAAATGTAGTATCTAGTCAAGGTGAATTTTCAAAAATGTTATGATCAATTTGTTTTTAGCAGTACAAAGGAAAAAAGCTTGGTGCAATCCCAGATCTCTGACTAAAGCTCTGGCAGAGGCAAGAATTAAAGGGCCGCAGTGTGTCTGGTCTCCTGGTTCCCCTGAGAGTACTGAGGAAAGTTACCTCAAGAGTAAACACAGTTTGGCCCCAAGGAGCGAATGGTGGTTGTTCTCTTCACAGGGGCAAGTAGAATCAAGGGAAGTTAGACAATCCATCTTTGCTCTACTTTTAGCTTCCTTTTTAACCTATTACACGCCTTTTGGGTTCTGCACAATAGCTTTCTTATACCTCTGACCAAAGCTGGTTCCCTGTTCACTTTGGCCAGAGGTTGGTTACACAACTCCTTTCTGCTTGCACATCAATTAGAAGATTCAACTTTTGTTTTCCTAATAATCTTTTTTTTTTCTATACTTGAGAGTTCTTTAAGAAACAACACATTACTTACTGAGTCTTGCGTGCCTAGGACAGAGGCTAGATTGAAATGTTTCAAAGGAGTTAGAAATTTGTCTGCTGGGGCAGGCTAAAGCTAGCCCACAAAAGACACTCCCTTTGGATCTAGCTGTCAGACAACTCAGTGGTTTAAAACTGGTAGGGGTAGACCTAGGCTGAACTGGGCTGGCAGAGTAATTTTTTAAGGAATTTGCTCCCATTTATAAAATGCTGTATCATCAAATCAAATAATCAAATCAAATCCAAGTACAATACAGTTGGTCCTCTATACCCATAGGTTCCAAAATAGCAGATTCAACCCACTGTAGAAGGAAAATATTTGGAAAAAAAATTCCAGAAACTTCCCAAAGCAAAACTTGAATTTGCCACATGCTGGCAACTATTTACATAATATTTACATTGTCTTTATACCTATTTATATAGTTATTACATTGTATTCAGTATTACAAGTAATCCAGAGATGATTTAAAGTATACAGATTGATATGCTAGTTCAATTCAGTTCAGTCACTCAGTCATGTCCGACTCTCTGTGACCCCATAAACTGCAGCACAGCAGACCTCCCTGTCCATCACCAACTCCCGGAGTTCACTCAAACTCACATCCATCGAGTCTGTGATGCCATCCAGCCATCTCATCCTCTGTCATCCCCTTTTCCTCCTGTCCCCAATCCCTCCCAGCATCAGAGTCTTTTCCAATGAGTCAACTCTTTGCATGAGGTGGCCACGGTACTGGAGTTTCAACTTTAGCATCATTCCTTCCAAAGAACATCCAGGACTGATCTCCTTTAGAATGGACTGGTTGGATCTCCTTGCAGTCCAAGGGACTCTCAAGAGTCTTCTCCAACACCACAGTTCAAAAGCATCAATTCTTCGGTGCTCAGCTTTCTTCACAGTCCAACTTGATATGCTAAGACTATTCACTCAGTCGTGTCCAACTCTTTGTGATCCATGGACTATAGCCCACCAGGCTCCTCCGTCCATGGGATTCTCCAGGCAAGAATACTGGAGTGGATTGCCATTTCCTTCTCCAGACTTGATATGCTAGATTACATGCAAATACTATACCATTTTCTATAAGGGATTTGAGTATCCGTGGACTTTAGTATCTTCGGGGGTCCTGGAACTAATCTCCATGGATATCAATGGACAACTCTAAGTCCATCTGGTATATTTATTCTTCACTTCCTTCTGGCATAGGGGGTGGGATATAATGGAAATAGCTTTTATTTCCCCTCTGTAATGGTGGTATGATTCTGAACCTAATAGACCATCACACAGCTCTGTTGGTTGATTAGTTTATATCTATTCTACTCTGCAAGGAGACAAAATAAATAACTTTTGAAACTTCATTTTTCAGTCCTAGGAGTTTTTACAAATAAAATGACACATGTGCTAAGACAAATTACATGCTTAAAAATCTGTCACTAACATCAGTTTTGCATAAAAAAAACTATTCAGCAACTGTTACAGTGGCATTTCTCTGTCAGTGGTGGAAATAATGTGTGAATAGCTATGCTAATTTAGAGGCAATTTTCATGTTTTGAGGCTACATAAAAAAGCTAAGAGTTCAATAGGAGATGCTTGTGGGGCTGTTGTTGGTAGACTTTCTTTTTGATTTATTATGTAATGACAGACTGATGTGATTGAAATGAAATAAATATTAGACATACTTATGCTATATGTGATCATAATTGCAAAGTACATAGATCACATTATTGACCGCCTTTGGATTTTAAAAATAAAGATTGCTGTTCTTATGAATATTATTTCATTATAGTCTGCCTTGCTCTGTCAAATTAAAAAATACAATACCTATCTTTATTCCCAGTTTAAAGGGTGGCAGTCAAGAAAATGTTGAAGTCTATCACAGTATATTAAAACAAAGTCATTTTTATAGGTGAGTTATAGACTATAACAAGCCCTCCAATGAGAAAGTCAATGTTTTCATGGAGATTTCAGAGCCTTACTGACACACCTTAGCACCAATTCTGTAACAGTTCCCAATCCCATATTTGTTGCCAAATGCTCCTCATCCTAAACTCCTGCAGATTACCAGAATTTGGGAAAGGGATGTTAAAAATATCTCTTTGTGGGGAATTCCCTGATAGTCCAGCAGTTAGGACCTGATGCTTTCACTGACAGGGCCCAAGTACAATCCCTGGTCGGGGAACTAAGATCCTACAAGCCTCTCAGTGCAGCCAGGAAAAAAAAAAAGTGTCTCTTGCTTTCCAACAGGGTACTTTAGCTTGGAAGTGGTAGATACCTACTTAAATTATCTTATGTGACAAAAAAATTCATTATAAAGAAACAGGGATGCTAAAAAGAAATGAAAAAGATATGGAAGAAGTTTAAATGCTTACTACTAAGTAAAGGCAGGCAGTCTGAAAAGGCTACATACTGCATGATTCCAACAAATGACACTGTGGAAAAGTGTGCAGATGGTAAAACTATGCAGACAGTAAAAAGATCAGGGGTTGCTGAGGAAGGATGAATAGGTGGAACACAAGGGCTTTTAGGGCAGTGAAAATATTTTGTATGACGCCATAATGATGGAATGTACAACACGAAGAGTGACCATAATGTAAACTGTGGATGATAATGTGGTAAACTACTAGGTGATTATGATTTGTCAGTATAGATTCATCAGTCCTAACAAAACAGACCCCTCTGGTTTTGGACCACTCTGAAACTGGAGGAGGCTATGCACGTGTGAGGACAGGGATATATGGAAAATCTCTGTACTTTGCTTTCAATTTTTCTGTGAACCTAAAACTAATCTAAAAAAAAAATTAAACCCTTAAAAAATGCAGGGGTGTTTCTTGGACATCAAGAATGGAGGTATATTTCCGTCTCACGGGGGATCAAAATCTGCAACTCTAAAGTAAATTCAAATAACTACATCTCAGTTTCTATGTCTCCCGCAAGGGCTTCAATCTCGAGTTTCTGACTTTCTTTGTGAATAGGCATCATTCTAGCTCAGGAAAGCAGGCCATTTTTTCCTACAGTACAAGATAGCCTTGCTTCGGTGCAGCAAGCCACAGAGCCTGAACAGCCCCTCTGAATACGGAGCCCCTTTCTCACTCAAAATTTTTCTTAACCTGGGTCCATGTAGGGGGTCCATGAATCTGATGGCATTAAGAAATTACATATTTATTTTCACCAACCTATTAGTCAAGTTCATTATCTTCAAATATGAGTGTAACCAACAAAGCACAGTAGAAATTGCCACAGCTGTAGCTTTGTCACTGTGATGGATGTTAGGATGCGCCTCTCAGATTCCCTTATCCCGTAGCTGCTGGGAAAGCTTTTGGCAGAGTACCCTCAGCTGTCAGACCCTTCATGGATGGCTTCAGCTGCAGAGTCACCTCACCCCGGGTCATCACCTTGCAGGGCTTGTTTACAGCCAGCAGTTGACCAGTGCGGGGAAGGGGAACTGTGCTTGAGAGGAATCTCTACAAACCTTATAAATAACCCTCATTTTCCTAGTCACTTCTCTACTATTAACAACCCTAGCTCAAGCCCCTCAGCATTATCACATTTTCACAATTCACTACTCAATGCAGCTCAGTATACAAGTGTTCAACTCTAACTGCTTCTTTGGATCTTCATTTCCTTATGAGGGCTTCAGTGACACATAAAAAATTATATATATATATATATATATATGACTCATAATGAATAATTTTGCATTTATTTGCATGTTTGTCTGTCTCTGCCACTAAGCTGTTAAGGGACTTGTCAGTCTTGTTCAATAATCTATACCTTCCTCAACAGAGTGCCTGGTACATAGTAAGCACTCACTAAAATGTACATATAATATATATTTTTCAGAGGTAAAAGTTTAAATGTAGAAAGAGCTGTTGCTGCTGCTGCTAAGTCACTTCAGTTGTGTCCAACTCTTAGCGACCCCATGGACTGCAGCCCACCAGGCTCCTCTGTCCATGGGATTTTCCAGGCAAGAGTACTGGAGTGGGGTGCCATTGCCTTCTCTGAAGTCAACTATACCTCAACTTATATATATATATATACATATATGTATATGTATATATATATATAAATAAGAAACTCAGTTGGCTTTTTGGCAATGTTATGAGTGGGGTCCTAGAAACCTATCTCTAAAACAGTTAGCATAAAACAGTTGTTTCCCATTACCATGAAGTGTGGCCAGTCTAGCATTTATTTTATCTGAACCAGTTCCCTGCCTCAGACTGCTATCCTGAAATATCACTCTAGGCTGAATCTCTACTGCAATGTGTATAAAATGGAGTTACAGTTCACTGCTACATTTGCTGCAGTTACTGACATGATGGATTATAGGTACTCAACCAGAGTGCATTTAGCATTATGATTTAGTAAAGTGGACATATGAGGAACATTTGTTCTCTTTTTGTTATATAATACTTTTTAAATTAGAAACGTAATATATGTATAATGTTGAAACTAGGAAAACACTGAAAAGCATAAGGAAGAGAATGAAAATTGCTGATCATCTTACCACCAAAGAATAATAACCATTAATATTTTAGATTGTTTGTTTTCAGATATTTTTTCCATCTAGAAATTACTGCTGCAGGATCCTTTGCCTACAGAAATGCTAATATCATGTGGTTTGCTCTAAATAATATCATATACATATTATTTTACACAAAAGCATACTAAAAAGATTATCTTGTAGTTTGCTTTTCTCACTTAACATGATAGTTTAAGTGTTTGTTCACAATACAAAACCTTTCTGAAAACATTATTCTGAGTGACTTCTCTATTCTAATGTATGAAAGCACCATAACTTTGCCTAATGATTCTCCCTCCACTGGACATATCAGTTATTTCCACTTGTAACTATTACAAATAGTGTTCTGATAAACATCTCTATGTATAATTATTTGTATCTATTTGAGATTATTTTCATTTTTGGAAATGGAATTCTTGGTTACAGGTTATATGTACATCTTTTAAAGTCTACTGATCCTGATTGCAGGAATTTGATTTTAAGAAGAAGCATGTTCTATGAGTGCAAGGGCCATTTTTGTTTGCCACTATTTTTTCAGTGGTTAGAGTATTACCTGTTACATTAATGACATACAATAAAACATTTGTTCAATGGATTAACATATGGCAGCAACTATTGGAAATTTCAGAAGATAGCACCCATAAGCCTTTTCCATGTATTAGAGATTTTTTATAGTGGTTGAAAATCTGAATTCTCAAAGTAGATAAATTGTAGTTTAAATTTAGAACCCTCAACTTACTAGCTGTGTAAGTAAGTATATTGCGGAGTATATTTAAAGTTTCTGGGCCCCAGTTTTCTTCTCTGTAAAACAGGAAGACGGACCGCATCAAACTCACCGAGATGTTGTGAGGATTAAATGAGATAATTTTGTACTGAGATGTTTTATGGTGCCAAGCACACAGTAATTGCTCAATAATTTTTTCTATTACTATTCTACATAACTGAAAGATTCTGACAGTATTTTTTACCCAAGAGTAGGTACATAGAAAAAGAGATGATTCTATGCAAACATCTCAAAAAGGTTGAGAAATATAGATGAGAAACACAGCTTTGAAATTTTTATCTTTCAAAGCCTTTTAAAGTACTTATTGGCTTTCTATTATCCCAGGTCTGTTTCCCGCTAATGCCTGGCAGAAAAATCTTCACAGGATAAAGAGCTCCTCTTGCAGAGGAGCATAGAAGGGGCAGCAGAGGAGACTGGATCCTGTCCTGCAGCCAGTCTTCCCTGGGGAGAGTTGCCGACTGAAAGATAGGAGGACATCTGCAGTGGTGTGGACAGGACCAAGGGCAGGGAGCAGACACAGACTGTGAAAAGACTTTGAGACTTGAGGAGTTTCAGATCCAGACAAGTTGCTGACGTTGGATGTCTGGGTTAGCTCATGGGCAGCAGTGGTGGCACTGAAACCGAGCAATCCCCAGACAGGTTTTCTTCATAACAAAACCCTTTGTGTTCCCCACCTCTTGCTTAAAGAAAAAAATCAGTCTTATGACCCTTCCCTGAATTTCAGAAAGTCTGACTCAAGGGTTAACATTCAGAAGAGAGAGATATGCAGAGACAAATAGCAGCTGGGCAGAGAATTGATAACAATTTAAACAATAAAACAGCCATACAGCAGAGTCCCGGTACCTTTAGTTTCTCCCTGAAGGACATGGATAACAAAGTCTGATGCACATTCCTAAGTTATTTTTATGAAGACCAGACTTTCACCAGATGAAAACAGCTCATCACAAGCAGGTAGACCTCAGACTAGTTAGTATCAGAAGGTTGATGATTGACATTCCTGAAATATTATCTTCTTACCTCACTATCAACTAATCAGAGAATTGTGCAGAGGAAGCCCTCTACAGAGGAACTTGTGGGTGACCCTGGGGCAATAAGTAGGAGGTGAAGTGGATGCCTGGATAGACCCTCCCTGAGCATTTGCTTTAGAGATTTCAAATATATTATAAGACTTCAGCTGCTGGGTCCAACTCCCATGCTCCCAAACCTTCTACCCCTTCAAGGGTATAACTGGGGACCCCTCAACTTTTGAGAGAATATGACTTTCCCTGAAGACCCCAATATGGAAAGAACTGGGAAGAACTTGCTGAAGTAGGAAGGTCTAATTCCCCCAAAGGAAACTGAACCTATGGAAGCATTTCCACTAAAAGGATCTTTGTAGCGATTAACAAAGACACTTACCATGATGAAGAGGAGGGGAGCACAATTAAGGACTATGATTATTCAAGATCTTTATAAGCAAATGTATCACTTCAAAATTCTTCAAACACAGAAAGTTCTCTAGCTTGGGAGTTAAGGGCTAAAGCATTATTTACATCTAAAGATTTAGGGGGCTGAAAATATGCTTTTAAGAGCTATTTACAATTTTGTCATTTTTATTCATTTCAGACTTCTTATTTTCAAACATATGTGCTCTCTCTATGGAAACGTAAAGCTTCATTTATTTAACTTTCAGGGATATTGAGATATTAAAATAAGTATTTGGAATTCACATTATATATGTGATTTCAATTCATGTGAATATATATAAGATACAACTCTAAATAGCTTTAAAAAAAATCAGAAAGTCTGCCAAGAAGCGGGAGTCAAATGAGTAATAGCCACCTGGTTGGAATTAAGCCACTTTGAGGAGCTACTCTTTCAGAAGCTTATTTATTGATCACCTTAGGAAACACTTCTCTGTTGGTGTGACAGATTGCTGACCTTAGATATCCCCTTCTGGATAAAACTTCAGTCAGATCAGCTTACTCAGAAGAATGCTTGCCAGTCTGAGCATACCCTTCCAACCAGCAGCTGCAGAGGGACAAGCCTGAAGTCACCCAAAGGCTCGGCTAGAAGGCTCGCCCACATGTTCAACACCAAATTTTCCCTCTGGAACATGCCCTTGTCAATCTTCTCATCTCAGGAAATGGAACTACCACCCTGTTACTTGTTTAAACTAAAAATCTAGGAGCAGTCCTTTGACTCACCACCTCACCCCGTATCCCACCATATATATGTAATAAATCAATTAATCCTAGCAGCTCCATCTCTGAAAGATTTAGTGACTCTTTACTCTTCCTTTACTGATACACTCTTGCTCTAAATCTTAATCACTTCTAGCCTTAGTTATGTGAGAGCTGCTTAAATAATCCCCATGCTCCTTTTCTCAACATAATAAAAGCTATCTATGACAAACCCACAGCCAACATAATACTCAACAGTGAAAAGCTGAAAGCCTTCTCACTAAAATCTGGAACAAGATAAGGAGGGCCACTCTCACCACTTTCATTAAACATAATATTAGAAGTCCTGATTACAGCAAGAAAAAGAAATAAAAGGAATCCAAATTGAAAGGGAAGAAATTAAACTGTCATTATATTCAGATGGCATGATACTATATATAGAAAACCCTAAAGACTCTGCACAGAAACTACTAGAACTAGTCAACAACTTCAGCAAAGTAGCAGAAGACAAGATGAACATACAAAAATCTGTTGCATTTCTTCACACTAATAATGAAATATCAAAAAGGGAAAGTAAAAAAAAAAATCCCTTCTAAAATTGCATCAAAAAAAATTAAGTACTTAGAAATAAACCTGACCAGGAAGTGAAAACATATGCTGAGAACTATAAAACATCGATAAAGGAAATTGAAGATGATTCAAAGAAACTGAAAGATGTCTCATGCTCTTGGGTTGGAAGAATTAATATTGAATTAATATTGTTAAAATAGTTACACTACCCAAAGCAACCTACAGATTTAATGCAATTGTTATCAAATTACTCATGACATTTTTTACAGAACTAGAACAAATAATCCTAAAATTTATATAGACCCATAGAAGACCCAGAAATGCCAAAGCAACCCTGAGGAAAAAGAAGAAAGCTAGAGGTATCACCATCCCAAACTTCAGAGATTACCACAGAGTTATGGTAATCAAAACAGCATGGTATTGGCACAAAAATAGACATATGGATCAAAGGAACAGAATACAGAGCCCAGAAATAAACCTATATACTTACGATCAATTAATCTTTGACAAAGGAGGCAAAAATATACAATGGAGAAAAGATAATCTCTTCAGCAAGTTATGTTGGGAAAGCTGGACAGCCACATGTAAATCAATGAAGTTAGAACACTCCCTCACACCATACACAAAAATAAACTCAAAATGACTTAGAGACTTAATTATAAGACATGATAACATAAAACTTCTAGAAGAAAACGCAAGTAAAACATTCTCTGACATAAATCATAGCAATGTTTTCTTAGATCAGTCTCCCAAGGAAATAGATATAAAAGCACAAACAAATAGGACCTAATCTGACTTATAAGCTTTTTCACAGCAAAGGAAACTATAAACAAAATGAAAAGAAAACCGATGGACTAGGAGATCACAGATCACAGCCTTGTCATGGTGAAGGGGCTTGCATCACTCAGTGAAGCTATGAGCCATGCTATTCAGGGCCACCCAAGATGGACAGGTCATCGTGGAGAGTTCTGACACAATGTACTCCACTGGAGGAGGGAATGACAAACCACTCCAGTATACTTGCCTTGAGAACCCCATGAACAGTATGAAAAGGCAAAAAGGTATGACACTGGAAGATAACCCTCCTAATTTAATTTTATTAATTACCAATTAATTTTATTTTATTAATTAAAATAAATAAAAATTTTAAAAATAGGTGGAGGACCTAAATAGACATTTCTCCAAGAATGACATACAGATGACCAACAGAGCCATTAAAAGATGCTCAACACTGCTAATTATTAGAGAAATGCAAATCAAAATTACAATGAGGTACCTACTCATACTGGTCAGGATAGCCATCATTAAAGAGTCTACAAATAACAAATGCTAGAGAGGATATATAGAGAAGTGAATCTTCCTACACTATTGGTGGAAATGTAAACATGTATAGTCACTATGGCAAACAGTAGGAAGTTTCCTTAAAAAACTAAAAGTAGAGTTACCATATGATCTAGCAATCCCAGCCCTGGGCATATACCTGGAGGAAACTCTAATTTGAAAACTACATGTACCCCAATGTTCATTGCAGCACTATTTACAATAGCCAAGACATGGAAGCAACTACAATGTCCATCAAGATGAATGTATAAAGAAGGGGTGAGATATATATATATAATGGAATACTACTCAGCCATAAAAAGAATGAAAGAATGTCACTTTCAGCAACATGGATAAACCTAAAGACTAACATACTAAGTGAAGTAAGCCAGACAAATAAAGAAAAATAGCACATATTGCTTATATGTGTAATATAAAAAAATGATACAAATGAACTTACATACAAAATGGAAATAGACTTGAAGACATAGAAAACTTTTGGTTACCAAAGGTAAAAGAGGAGGAGGGAAAAATTAGGAGTTTGGATTAACATGTTTATACTCTCATATATGAAATAGATAACCAACAAGGATTGATTACAAAGCACAGGGAACTATACTCAATATTTTGTAATAACCTACAAAGGAAAATAATCTGAAAAAATATATATATATATATAACACCAAATCACTTTGCTTTACACCTGAAACTAACACAACATAGTAAGTCAACTATACTTCAATAAAAAAAATAAAATTAAAAAAAAGAGAAAGAGAAATACCATATGATATCACTTTTTGTGGTACCTAAAATAAGATACAAATGAACATATATACTGGAAGTTCATGGTTCATGTATTGTTGAAGCCTGGCTTTGGAGAATCCAAAATCACTGCAGATGATGACTGCAGCCATGAAACCATGAAATTAAAAGACGCTTACTCCTTGGCAGGAAAGTTATGACCAACTTAGACAGCATATTAAAAAGCAGAGACATTACTTTGCCAACAAAGGTCTGTCTAGTCAAGGCTATGGTTTTTCCAGTAGTCATGTATGGATGTGAGAGCTGGACTATAAAGAAAGCTGAGCACTGAAGAACTGATGCTTTTGAACTGTGGTGTTGGAAAAGACTCTTGAGAGTCCCTTGGACTGCAAGGAGATCCAACCAGTCCTTCTTAAAGGAGATCAGTCCTGAGTGTTCATTGGAAGGACTGATGGTGAAGCTGAAACTCCAATACCTTGGCCACTTGATGCGAAGAACTGACTCATTTGAAAAGACTCTGATGCTGGGAAAGATTGAAGGCAGGAAGAGAAGGGGACAACAGAAAACGAGATGGTTGGATGGCATCACCATCTCAATGGACATGAGTTTGAGTAAACTCCAGGAGTTGGTGATGGACAGGGAGGCCTGGCGTGCTGTGGTCCATGGGGTCACAAAGAGTCGGACACAACTGAGCGACTGAATTGAACTGAACTGAACATATATACAAAACAGAAACATACTCACAAACATAGAGAACAGATTCATGATTGCCAGAGTGGCGAGGGTGGAGGAGAGAAGGATTAGGAGTCTGGTGTTAGTAGATGGCAATCTATTATACATAGAATGGATAAACAACAAGGCCCTACTGTGTAGCAAGGAGAATTATGTTCAATATGCTGTAATAAACCACAACAGAAAAAATATGAAAAAGAATAGGTGTATATATATATATATGTATAACTGAATCACTTTTCTGAAAACCAGAAAGTAACACAACATTGTAAATCAAGTATATTTTAATTAAAATGATAATAATAATCTCCATGTTCCCCAGCTTGCCTCCTAATGGTAATAAGAGTGAATTTTAAAAAAACTACATGAGACCATTTCATTCCTCTGTGTGAAATTCCCCACATCTCTCAATGGACTAAAATAAAATTGAAATTCTTTTCCTTGGCCCACAAGACTTAGTTGAGTAGTCTCTCGCCTACCTTTCTGATTTCATCTTCTTCCTTGGGTGCTCTACTCTAGCCACTTTTGCCTAATTCTGTTTCTTAAATCCATTCAATATGTTCCAGCCTTTGTATCAGGTGTTCCCTTTCCCTGGAGCGCTCCCTCAAACCTGTTATGTGCAACACTAGCTTCTTATCACTCGGATTTCATCTAAAATATTACTCCTCAAAGAGGCCTTCCCTGAACCCCCAATACAAAGTAATCCCTGCAAGCCAGTTTCTTTCCTATTTCAATTCTCAAAGAAACACTCTTATTTATTTTTCTTTTGTTGCCATCTCCTACCCATGCCCAGAGTGTGAACTCTGTGAGAGCAGGAATCTTGTCTGTGTAATTTTCCACTATATTCCAGCACCCGGAACAGTACTTGGCAAGTAGAGGGCTTTCTGTAAATATCTGGTGAATGAATAAAGTGTTATTCTGATGGCTTGGTTTCTGAATCTGACTTTATGTCAGATATACATATTTTTATATATTTATATCACGTTATCTTTATAGTCAGCCCATAACTCTGTACAGCCTATTTCTCCCGGACCATACAACTGATAAATCGGCATGTTCCCTTCACCACTAGCAACGAGGAAAGAAGGAGTGGTCACAGGAAGGAGGTGGGTGAACTCACTTAAGTTGAACAGCTCAATGCAAAAGACTCAAAACTCATGCTCTTATGTGGACAAACTGGTAGCATTATCTTTTCAATTATTAGAATATTTTACATTTCATTTAGATGAGAAAGACAAACACTGTATGACATCACTTATATGTGAATTCTAAAAAGTAAAACAAACTAGTGAATATAAGAAAAAATAAGCAGACTCACAGATACAGAGAACAAATTAGTGATTACCAGGGGGAGGAGGATGAGGAGAGGGACAATATAAGGGGAGGGGATTGAAAGGCACAAACTATTAGTTACAAAATAAGTTACAAGGGTATATTGTACAACACAATACTTTATAATTTTACAGTAACTATAAACGGAGCATAACCATTAAAAATTGCAAATCACAATAGTGTATACCTGTAACTTATTATACCAATATAACAACTATACTTCAATAATATTTTTTTAAAGTTTATTTTGCATTTTTACATAGATATTCTTGTAAGAACTAATATCTATCTCTTTAGTTCTCTGCTATCTCTGTACAACACAAAGGGGGAAAGCATTACTCTCCATTTCCCCAAAAAGTTTAGAGGATACTACAGAAATTATTTTAGAAGCTTTAAAAATAGGTGGTCAGGAACTTCTCCAGTGGTCCAGTGGTTAAGAATCTGCCTTGCAATGCAAAGGACTCAGTTTCAATCTCTGCCCCAGGAGCTTACGATCCTACATGCTGCAGGGCAAGTAAACTCACACACCACAACTACAGAGCCCACGAGTGGCAGTGAAAGAGCCCGCAGGATACAGCGAAGACCCAACACATGTAAGTTGTGCATGCCACAGCTGAGACCCAACACAGGCAAATAGATAAAGAAACATTTTAAAAACTAGGTGCTCAATGCTATTTTAATATAGAAAATTTAAAACAAGAGTCATATAATCTAGCAACTTAATTTTGGGCTTTGAATCATGAGAAAAGTTAAAGTGATAGTCTAGACAGTAAGCTAAAAGTGGAAGTTAATTTTACACTTCAGGTAATGCCTTCTATGAGTATTTTGCTTTCACGTTTAAATAACTCTGTGATTTATTCAGATTATTATTAATTTATTATTTTTTCTCATTTATAAAAGTAGTGCATCCTCATGAAATAATTTGGAAAATTCTGGTGCAGTGATAATTTGGCCGGGTGAGAACTGTACAAAAAAGATTTTCATGACCAAGATAATCACGATGGTGTGATCACTCACCTAGAGCCAGACATCCTGGAATGTGAAATCAAGCGGGCCTTAGAAACCATCACTACGAACAAAGCTAGTGGAGGGGATGGAATTCCAGTTGAGCTGTTTCAAATCCTCAAAGATGATGCTGTAAAAGTGCTGCACTTAATATGCCAGCAAATTTGGAAAACTCAGCAGTGGCCACAGGACTGGAAAAGGGGAAAATCGGGGTTTCATTCCAATCCCAAAGAAAGGCAATGCCAAAGAATGCTCAAACTACTGCACAATTGCACTCATCTCATATGCTAGTAAAGTAATGCTCAAAATTCCCCAAGCCAGGCTTCAGCAATACATGAACTTCCAGATGTTCAAGCTGGTTTTAGAAAAGGCAGAGGAACCAGAGATCAAATTGCCAACATCCGCTGGATCATCAAAAAGCAAGAGAGTTCCAGAAAAACATCTACTTCTGCTTTATTGACTATGCCAAAGCCTTTGACTGTGTGGATCACAATAAACTGTGGAAAATTCTGAGAGAGATTAGAATACCAGACCACCTGGCCTGCCTCTTGAGAAACCTATATGCAGGTCAGGAAGCAACAGTTAGAACTGGACATGGAACAACAGACTGGTTCCAGATAGGAAAAGGAGTACGTCAAGGCTGTATATTGTCACCCTGCTTATTTAACTTATATGCAGAGTACATCATGAGAAACGCTGTGCTGGAAGAAACACAGGCTGGAATCAAGATTGCTGGGAGAAATATCAATAACCTCAGATATGCAGATGACACTACCCTATGGAAGAAAGAGAAGAGGAGCTAAAAAGTCTCTTGTTGAAAGTGAAAGAGGAGAGTGAAAAAGTTGCCTTAAAGCTCAACATTCAGAAAACGAAGATCATGGCNGACTCTGTGCGACCCCATAGACGGCAGCCCACCAGGCTCCCCCGTCCCTGGGATTCTCCAGGCAAGAACACTGGAGTGGGTTGCCATTTCCTTCTCCAATGCATGAAAGTGAAAAGTGAAAGTGAAGCCACTCAGTCCTGTCTGACTCTTAGCAACTCCATGGACTGCAGCCCACCAGGCTCCTCGGTCCATGGTGTTTTCCAGGCAAGAGTGCTGGAGTGGTGTGCCATTGCCTTCTCCCATTCCCCAAATTAGACACACTACAAATTGTATATTCATTTACCACCTGATGGACATTTGGATAGTCTCTAGCTTGGGGTGACTAGTTGCCATAAACATATGTAGACAACTCTTTGGTCATAATAAACCAAAAGGCAGGATAACTGTATTATATGGTAAGTGTACATATAACACAAAAAACTGTCAAATTCTTCCCCACTGTAGCTGTACAATTTTGTATTCTCACATGAAATTCCTGAATGTTTCAGTCACTCCCACACCCTCATCAGCACTCGATATTCTCACTGTTTTTAAATGTTAGCCATTCCACCAGATGCATGATACCAATCAAAATTCCAGTTTTTTTTTTTCCCCTTAGGTACTGGCAAGTTTATTCTGAATGTTATAGAAGTGCAAAACCCTAGAAATGTCAAAACAGTTTTGAAAGAGAACAAATTTGGAGGAGTCATTTTTTCTGATTTCAAGATTACAGAAATCAATATTTTGCAGTTTTGGCATAAGAACAACCATACAGAGTAATGGGACATAACAGATAGTCAAGAAACAGACTTCAAAACTATGTTTAATTAATCATTGACAGAGATGCTAAAGGATTTTATTGAGGGAAGGGTAGCCTTTCACTGTATGGTCCTGAGATAGTATTATTTTAAAAACACAATTTTTACCTCAAACTTTTATTGCTTACCTTGACATGGGTCAGAGATCTAAACATAAGAGCTAAAATTATTAAACTCTTCTGAAAGAAAATATGCAAGATGGCAAGGGTAGGGTGATTTGAGAGAATAGCATTGAAACATGTATATTACCATGTGTAAAATAGACGACCAGTGCAAATTCGATGCATGAAGCAAGGCACCAAAAGTCAGTGTTCTGGGACAATCCAGAGGGACAAGGTAGGGAGGGAAGAGGATGGGAGGTTCAGATGAGGTGACACATGTATACCCATCTCCAGTTCATGTTGATGTATGGCAAAAACCATCACAATATTGTAAAGTAATTATCCTCCAATTAAAATAAATTAATTAATTTTTTAAAAAACTTTGTGCCCTTAAGCTACACAGAGACTTCTTAAATGGGATACAAAAAGCATGAAACATAAAAGAAAAAGATAGTTTACATTGCATGAACAAATAAAATGATCAGTCCTTCAAAAGATACAGTTAAGACAATGTGAAGACAAACACAAATTGGAAAAAAAATATTTCCAAAACACATATATGACAAAAACTTGGGTCTAGAATGTATAAAGAAATTTTACATCTCAATAATAAGACAACTAAATCAATAAAACTGGAAAAATATTTGCACAGTTTCTTCCACAAAAATGGTAAATGGATTGTAAATAAGCACATGAAAAGATGCTCAGCATCATAGCCATCAGAGAAAGGCAGGTTAAAACCACAAAACATACCATTAAAATTATTTTTTAAAATTGTAAAAACCATTTGGAGCAGAATTTAGATCAGAATATCATTTTAGTATATTATAAATAAAACATAGATTAGAAGACAATTTAGGAAAAAAACAGATATTGTCATTACCTGTTAACACAACTAAGATAAATATGGAATACTTTTAACAGATTTTAAAAGACTACTTTTGATGCTTTCTAATTCTTATTTTCTTTGATAAATCTTAAATTAGATTTAATATCTGGACCTTAAAAGGATCAATTTGAAATGCAGTTTCAGGTTCATTGTTTAATTTTTATAGATGGAAAATATTGTGTGTTTTTTTTTTTTTAGAAAAGACCCTGATGCTGGGAAAGATTGAAGACAAGAGGAGAAGGAGAAGGGGACAACAGAAGATGAGATGTTTGGATGTCATCACTGACTCAATGGACATGAGTTTGAGCAAACTCCAGGTGATGGTGAAAGACAGGGAAGCCTGGCATGTTCTAGTTCATGGGATCACAAAGAGTTAGACGCGACTGAAAAGCTGAACAACAATTGGTTTTTATTATTTAAAATAACTAAGCAAAACTTACATGGAAATTTTATGAAAGAAATTAAAATTAAATTAAATTAAATTTAATGAGTGAAAATAAAGTAAAATTTATAACTAATAAGTTGAATACCAACTAATTAAGAAAAAGTACCTTATTAGCAGTTTTAGTTTGCATTTTTTCAGTAATGAAGTTAAATATTTTTCTCATAGATGTATTTAATGGTGACATCTCTTCTGCAAAGTGTGCATCTTTTTTCTGTTGTAATTTGGGCAAATATTTTTACTGTTTTATCCTTTACCACAATTGCCTTTGACAGAATGAAAAGTGAAAGTGTTAGTCATGTCTGATTCTTTGCAAACCCCATGGACTGTAGCTCACCAGGCTCCTTTGTCCATGGAATTCTCCAAGCAAGAATACTGGAGTGGGTAGTCATTTGCTTCTCCAGGGGCACTTCCTGAGCCAGGGATTACACCCAGGTCCCCTGAATTGCAAGCAGATTCTTTATCATCTGAGCCACCAGGGAAGCCCCTTTGACAGAATATTCTAAAGCAAAAGAATCCTTGTGCTCAGCATTACAGAAGAGTACATCTTCCTCTACAATTATGATCAGCCTAGAGTTTTGGCTAAGTAAGTAAGTAAAGTCACTCAGTCGTGTCCGACTCTTTGTGACCCCATGGACTGCAGCCCACCAGGCTCCTCAGTCCATGAGATTCTCCAAGCAAGAATACTGGAGTGGGTTGCCATTTCCTTCTCCAGGGGATCTTCCCAACCCAGGGATCGAACCCGGGTCTCCCACATTGGAGGCAGACGCTTTAACCTCTGAGCCACCAGGGAAGAGTTTTAGCTACATGATGCCAAACTATCTGGCTGAAAAGTGAAAATTAAAACAAGTTAATGGGTTGTTATAATGGCTACCCATTTCCCATCAGGAAGCTCCCACAAGCCTCTTATACTTACCCATCAGAGGGCAGGGAGAACAAAAATCACAATCACAGAAAACTAACCAAATTGATCACATGGATCACAGCCTTGTCTAATTCAATAGAACTATGAGCCATGCAGTGTAGGGCCACCCAAGATGGATGGGTCATGGTGGAGAATTCTGACCAAACAAGGTCCACTGGAGAAGGCAATGGCAAACCACTTCAGTGTTCTTGCCTTGAAAACCCCATAAACAGTATGAAAGGCAAAAAGATATGACAATGAAAGACAAACTCCCCAGGTCAGTACGTACCCCATAAGCTACTAGAGAAGAGCAGAGAAATAGCTCCAGAAAGAATGAAGAGACAGAACCAAAGTGAAAACAACACCCAGCTGTAGATGTGACTGGTGATGGAAGCAAGGTCCGATGCTGTAAAGAGCAATATTGAATAGGAACCCGGAATATTAGGTCCATGAATCAAGGCAAATTGGAAGTGGTAAAACAGGAGATGGCAAGAGGGAACGTTAACATTTTAGGAATCAGAAAACTAAAATGGACCGGAATGGGCGAATTTAATTCAGATGACCATTATATCTACTACTGTGGGCAAGAATCCTTTAGAAGAAATGGATAAAGAATGAAGAGACAGAACCAAAGTGAAAACAACACCCAGCTGTAGATGTGACTGGTGATGGAAGCAAGGTCCGATGCTGTAAAGAGCAATATTGAATAGGAACCCGGAATATTAGGTCCATGAATCAAGGCAAATTGGAAGTGGTAAAACAGGAGATGGCAAGAGGGAACGTTAACATTTTAGGAATCAGAAAACTAAAATGGACCGGAATGGGCGAATTTAATTCAGATGACCATTATATCTACTACTGTGGGCAAGAATCCTTTAGAAGAAATGGAATAACCTTCATAGTCAACAAAAGAGTCCAAAATGCAGCACTTTGGTGCAATCTCAAAAATCACAGAATGATTTCTGTCCGTTTCCAAGGCAAACCATTCAGTATCACAGTAATCCAAGTCTATACCTCAATTCTTCAGAATGCCTGAAGAGCTATGAATGGAGGTTTGTGACATTGTACAGGAAGCAGTGATCAAGACCATCCCCAAGGAGTAGAGAGAAGTGAAGTCGCTCAGTCGTGTCCGACTCTTTGCGACCTCATGAACTGCAGCCTACCAGGGTCCTCTGTCCATGGGATTTTCCAGGCAAGAATACTGGAGTGGGTTGCCATTTCCTTCTCCAGGGTATCTTCCCAACCCAGGGATCAAACTCCGGGTCTCCCACATTGCGGCCAGATGCTTTACCATCTGAGCCACCAAGTGCAAAAAGGCAAAATGCTTGTCTGAGGAGGCCTTACTAATAGCTGATAAAACAAGAGAAGTGAAAGGGAAAGGAGAAAAGGAAAGATATACCCATCTGAATGCAGACTTGCAAAGAATAGCAAGGAGAGATAAGACAGCCTTCTTAAGGGATCATACAAAGAAATAGAGGAAAACAAAAGAATGGGAAAAACTAGAGATCTCTTCAAGAAAATTAGAGATACCAAAGGATCATTTCATGTTGAGGCTTCAACAGTACATGAATTGAGAACTTCCAGATGTTCAAGCTGGATTTGGAAAAGGCAGAGGAAGCAGAGATCAAATTGTCACATCCGTTTGATCATAGAAAAAGTAAGAGAGCTCCAATAAAACATCTATTTCTGCTTTATTGACTACACCAAAGCCTTTGACTGTGTAGATCACAACAAACTGTGGAAAATTCTTCAAGAGATGGGAATACCAGACCACCTTACCTGACTCCTGAGAAATCTATACGCAGGTCAAGAAGCAACAGTTAGAACTGGACATGGAACAATGGACTGGTTCCAAATTGAAAAAGAAGTATGTCAAGACTATATATCATCACCCTGCTTATTTAGTTTACATGCAGACTACATCACACGAAATACCAGGCTGGATGAAGCACAAACTGGAATTAGGATTGCCAACAGATGGCAATGGGAAATTTGGAGTTGGCTAACGCCCCTACTAATCCCTGTAATCACCATATTGATGCTGCTTATGACTGCTCCGTGTATTATCAATTGTCAAACCCATTTTGTCTCTGCCCAGGTCAACAAGCTACAACATGCAGTGCCAGTTCAATAAGGATATATAAAACTACAGCTGACCACAGAAAATATCACTCACCCTTAGATGGACACCGCTATAAGGACTCTGAGGCTTGAGACTAGCAACAGGGGGAGGCCCAATGCCCTTCACCATCCCAGTTCAGCAGGAAGTAACCAGAGAGACCTCGATGACCCTATTCCCAAAGAATTGGGCCTCCCATCTCTTGGGGAGGGAATGTTAGATAGTTAGAATAGGAAACAGGGGTCCAGAATGGTGGTGGCTAAAAGACAAAGAAGGGAAAAGCCCCCAAAAATAGAACAAAGGAAGGCTGGAGGACCAGAGTGAGGACCTCAGGTAAAACAAACAGCCCTCCTGGCTGAGCCAATTACAAAAGGCAGGCTCAGCGGGGAGGAGACAAATGTATAAAAGGAGGAAACCTAGAAGGATTGAGGCCTCTTTTTTCTCTTTGTTTTTTTTGATCGGCCTGCCCTCACTCCTCGAAGGTGTACTATCCTTTGTTTTTCTTAATAAAACTAGCTATACCACCAAAAAAGAAAAGAAAAGATTGCCCAGAGAAATATCAATAGCCTCAGATATGCAAATGACACCACCCTATGGCAGAAAGTGAAGAGGAACTACCAGCCTCTTGATGAAAGTAAAATAGGAAAGTGAAAAAGTTGGCTTAAAATTCAACATTCAAAAAGCTAAGAACCTGGCATCTGGTCCCATCACTTCATGGCAAATAGATGGGGAAACAATGGAAACAGTGAGAGACTTTATTTCCTTGGACTTCAAAATCACTGCAGATGGTGACTGCAGCCATGAAATTAAGACACTTGCTCCTTGGGAGAAAACTTATGACCAACCTAGACAGCATATTAAAAAGCAGAGACATTACTTTGCTGACAAAGGTCTGTCTAGTAAAAACTACGATTTTTCCAGTAGTCATGTATGGATGTGAGTGGTGGACCATAAAGAAAGCTGAACGCTGAAGAATTTATGCTTTTGGACTGTGGTGTTGGAGAAGACTGTTAAGAGTCCCTGGGCCTGCAAGGGGATCCAGCTAGTCAATCCTAAAGGAAATCAGTCCTGAAAATTCATTGGAAGGACTGATGCTGATGCTGAAACTCCAATACTTTGGCCACCTGATGCAAAGAACTTACCCATTAGAAAAGACCCTGATGCTGGGAAAGATTGAAAGCAGGAGGAAAAGGGGATGACAGAGGACGAGATGGTTGGATGGCATCACCAACGCGATGGACTTGAATTTGAGCAAGCTCCAGGTGTTGGTGATGGACATGGAAGTCTGGCGTGCTGCAGCCCATGGGATCGCAAAGAGTCAGAAACAACTGAGTGACTGAACCGAACTGAATGGGTTACTTTAAGAATATTGGAAAACAGATGGTGAGTTGAGAGATTTTGAAGAACTGTTTAAATTTGTTGAAGGTGAATTTTCATTAAATCCATTTTTCTCTTTTTAATTCAATAGTTCAGTTGCCAGATAACTGGAACATTTCTTTGTATTACTTATGGTAAAAAGGAAGTTTGTGTTCTAATATATAGTCTTCGAAACATTTTTAAAGCTGTGATCTCTGCAGCCAAAAATATAGTGCAGAGACATTATATGTCACTAAATATAGTTAGATATGACATGAATTTTATAAATCTAAAAGGTGCTCAGTTTTTCAAATATATTAAATCATAAATTTGATTTTTATACTTTCACTCCTAGCGAAGGTGAACTAACAAGAAGTGGATCTACACTTCACACTTTGAAATAACCACATGTTATTTGAAAATATTCACATGAAATGTCCAGAATAAGCAAATCCATAGAGACAGAGAGTATATAAATTATTGCCAAGAGGTGGAAGGATGAGGGAATTGGGACTGACTGCTAATTGGAACAGGTTTTCTCCAGGGGGGTGATGAAAATGTTTTAAAGTTAATAGTGGTGATAATCACACTATCTGTACATAATTAAAAATTACAATTAGAATTGCTCACCTAAAAAAGTGAATTTTATGCATATTAATAATGATTCAATAGAACTATTATAGAAATACATGAAAAAAATTGTGAGATGCAAAGAGAAATACACAAATCCAAAATCTGCTCAGAGATTTCAATATTATTCTGTCACAAAAAATATAGAACAAGTAGGCAGAAAACAATATGGAGCTTGTAAAAAATTGAATAACACTATCAATAGCTTATCACCTGGGCAAACTCCAGGAGATGGTGAGGGACAGGGACTCCTGGTGTGCTGCAGTCCATGGGACTGTGAAGAGTCAGACACACCTTGGCAGCTGAACATAAACAACAACATCAATAGCTTGACCTAACTGATATTTATGGAATACTCCACAATTAAAAGATATATTCTTTTCAAGACCACATGGCACATTTGCCAAAAGAGATCATGTTCTAGCCATAAAACAAATCTCATAGAAAAATGTAAAAGGATTTAAATCATTAAAGTAAGAGGTACGGCCAAAAAGTTTTAAAGTACAAATCAATTTCATAAAAATAAGATAATATCAAATATGGAGAAAACAAATAAGCTAACCTTTAGAGGTAAAGATTTAAGGAAGAAACCAAAAGAGAAATCACAACTTACTTTTAATTGAATCATTGAATTATTTTGAATTGAAAATAAAATAAAAACACAATAGGTCAAAGTTTATGGTATGCAGCTATAGCAGTGCTTAAAAGAAAGTTTATAGCTCTAAATGTTTATATAAGAAAAGAACAGTCTCAAACAATAAACTCAGTTTCCACTTTAAGGAAAAAACTAGAAAGAGAAGAGCAAATGAAACTCAGAGTTAAGTGGAATTACTAAAATATTAAAAATCAGAAAGGATTCTAATAAAATACAAAACCAAAAATTCACCAAAACCACAAGTGTTTCATTTGAAAGATCAACAAGACTGGTACACAAATGAAGATATACAATTTCCCCTTTTGTGGCATGGTATTTTATTTCTGGAGGATACAGGTATGCGGGTTGGCATAGACCCATGGTATTCTCACAGAATTCGAGTTATTCTTTAGCTGAGCAAACTCTTCTCCTGACAGTAGCTTTTAAGTTCTATCCATTTCGCCACCTGTCAGTCATAGCCTTTGTTGTCTTGGCTCCCATATATATATTTATGGATGTGTGTGTGTGTATGTGTGTGTACATTAGTTGGGGATTGGAAAGCGGGAAGATGTCTTTTGTATGTCCACTGTCATTCTTTATTAGTTTCCACCTCAGTCCCTAGAAAAAAAGGAACATATTACTTGATTCAAATGTCAGACTTCTGGGATCATTTAGCATTTACCAATAAGCAGATCTTATCACCAAAAAGAAATCAAAGAACTCTGCACTAGTAGAAAGTCAATGGTCTTTGCAATTATGAAGACTGGATGTGGGTAGCAGGAGGTGGATTTCCTCACTGACACTTTACAATTCAATATGTCAAAAATTTAAGCTCATACCAACTTAATGGAAATTTTGTAAATGGTTATTAGCTGTTTCTAGCTTATTTTTTAAAAAAAAAGAACAAGGAGAAAATCTTGTGGAAAGGAATCTAATAATTGTTTCATTCCCTGTAATAAACTACCCTATCCTACTTCATGAGAGGTTGTTTTGGTTTCAGCTATTTGACTAGCAACATGGAATAATTTCCCCTGAAGATAGTATGAACTATTGATACAGACCTCAGGAACAGAGAAGTATAAATTAGTTCGTAGTAATGTGTGATCTCTTATATTTTTGCCAAAGTATATTTACTGGCAACCTAATCAAATAACTCTCAAGAATGCCCATGGCACTGGGGTGAATAACTGTGTCTAGGTTGCACAGAGTAAGAAAGACAACTGGATATTTTCTTCTCCAAAATAATACCTGAAAAGTTGACTGAGATTAAACCTGTCTTCAATCTGGATGGAGCATAATTTTTAGCTTCTTTCCCCTCCAGTAACCTCAACAAAAAACAAATCTTCAGTTTACATTCCTTTTGTAAAACATAACACCATCGTAATAAAAAGTACTTGATAAAGTAATAAAAAAACTTAATAAAATAATAATCAAAATATCTATTATTAAATGTATTATTTATTGCCCTCAACATCCTGAGTCATTTTCCCTATGGTATCTATTAGCCGTAATCACTTATAAAACAATCTCCAGAAAAATATAGGAACAGAGTGAGTTCTCCAGCATCCAAGTGAGCTTCATCCAATGCACTGAAAATAACTGGGGTAAAAGATTAAAATGTGAACAAAAGCTAAATATGAGGGGGGGGTGCTTTTGCAAGTTTCCAGGTGACAAGAACACAGTTTTGGGCCTCATCTATCACCTTCAGAAAAGATAAGACATAAATCAGCTCTGGCTGTAATTTTCTCTGTATAATTTTGCCTAGATGGTACAGTGGCAAAAATTTGCCTCCCAATGCAGGATACAAGAGATGCTGGCTCAGTCCTTGAGTCAGAAGATCCCCTGGAGTAGGAAATAGTAACCCACTCCAGTATGCTTGCCTGGAAAATGCCTTGGACAGAGGAGTCTGCCTGGCTTCAGTTCATGGGATTGCAAAGACTTGGACACGATGGAGCATGCATGCATACATATTATTTCCCCAAGCTGATGCACACTTTTTTTGGTAGAACTTCTATATTTCTTAATTAAAATATAAGTATCTTCTGGTCTCTCAACTACAGGTTTGCAGATGTGACCAAATAACATGAAATGAAAGATGCAGTAGACAGTCTCCAAATCCAGTAATATGGATGCACAGCTGTGCAAAACATGTTCATTTTCACAAACTAACACTGAGTTACATAAACCAGAGTTTTCAACATTCTTGCCTAGCTGTCTCTAGCCTTGTCCAGTCACATATTCAGCAGTAGGATCCAATATTCATACCCTAAATGAGATGGCTGAATGGCATCACCAACTCAATGGAATGAGTTTGGATAAACTCCGGTAGCTGGTGATGGACAGGGAGGCCTGGCGTGCTGCGATTCATGGGGTCACAAAGAGTCAGACATGACTGAGAGACTGAACTGAACTGAAAATGTAAGTAGACATTCTTCAGCAAGATAATCCATCTGGAAGTCATTACACACCTTAGATACCCTAGAAACAACTGCCTTAGAAACACCCACCAAATTTTCCTGCCACAAGAGCAAACCTCCTTGTAGTTCACCAATTTTGTCTATCTCTCTCTCTTTTTTAAAATTTTATTTATTTTAATGGAAGGCTAATTACTTTACAATATTGTATTGGTTTTGCCATACATCAACATGAATCCACCACGGGTGTACATGTTTCCCATCCTGAACCCCCCTACCTCCTCCCTCCCCGTACCATCCCTCTGGGTCATCCCAGTGCACCAGCCCCAAGCATCCTGAATCCTGCATCGAAACTGGACGTGCAATTCATTTCATATATGATATTATACATGTTTCAATGCCATTCTCCCAAATCATCCCACCCTCTCCCTCTCCCACAGAGTCAAAAAGACTGTTCTATACATCCGTGTCTCTCTTGCTGTCTCGCATACAGGGTTATCATTACCACCTTTCTAAATTCCATATATATGTGTTAGTATACTGTATTGGTGTTTTCCTTTCTGGCTTACTTCACTCTGTATAATAGGCTCCAGTTTCATCCACCTCATTAGAACTGATTCAAATGTATTCTTTTTAATAGCTGAGTAATACTCCATTGTGTATATGTACCACAGCTTTCTTATCCATTCATCTGTTGATGGACATCTAGGTTGCTTCCATGTCCTGGCTATTATAAACAGTGCTGCAATGAACATTGGGGTACACGTGTCTCTTTCAGTTCTGGTTTCCTCAGTGTGTATGCCCAGCAGTGGGATTGCTGGGTCATAAGGCAGTTCTATTTGTTCAAATGTATTCTTTTTAATAGCTGAGTAATACTCCATTGTGTATATGTACCACAGCTTTCTTATCCATTCATCTGCCTATAGACATCTAGGTTGCTTCCATATCCTGGCTATTATACACAGTGCTGTGATGAACATTGGGGTACACATGTCACTTTCAATTCTGGATTCCTCGGTGAATATGCCCAGCAGTGGGATTGCTGGGTCATATGGCAGTACTATTTCCAGTTTTTTAAGGAATCTCCATACTGTTCTCCAAAGTGGCTGTACTAGTTGGCATTCCCACCAACAGTGTAAAAGGGTTCCCTTTTCTCCACACCCTCTCCAGCATTTATTGCTTGTAGACTTTTGGATCGCAGCCATTCTGACTGGCGTGAAATTGTACCTCATTGTGGTTTTGATTTGCATTTCTCTGATAAGGAGTTATGTTGAGCATCTTTTCATGTGTTTGTTAGCAATCTGTATGTCTTCTTTGGAGAAATGTCTCTTTAGTTCTTTGGCCCACTTTTTGATTGGGTCTTTTATTTTTCTGGAATTGAGCTGCAGGAGTTGCTTATATATTTTTTAGATTAATTCTTTGTCTCTTGCTTCGTTGGCTATTATTTTCTCCCATGCTGAAGGCTGTCTTTTCACCTTGTTTATAGTTTCCTTTGTTGTGCAGAAGCTTTTAATTTTAATTAGGTCCCATTTGTTTATTTTTGCTTTTATTTCCAAAATTCTGGGAGGTGAGTCATAGAGGATCCTGCTATGGTTTATGTTGGAGAGTGTTTTGCCTATGTTTTCCTCTAGGAGTTTTATAGTTTCTGGTCTTATGTTTCAATCTTTAATCCATTTTGAATTTATTTTTGTGTATGGTGTTAGAAAGTGATCCAGTTTCATTCTTTTATAAGTGGTTGACCAGCACTACTTGTTAAAGAGATTAGATTGTCTTTTCTCCATTATATATTCTTGCCTCCCTTGTCAAAGATAAGGTGTCCATAGGTGCGTGGATTTATCTCTGGGCTTTCTATTTTGTTCCGTTGACTCTATTTCTGTCTTTGTGCCAGTACCATACTGTCTTGATGACTGTGGCTTTGTAGTAGAGCCTGAAGTCAGGTAGGTTGATTCTTCCAGTTCCATTCTTCTTTCTCAAGATTGCTTTGGCTATTTGAGGTTTTTTATATTTCCATACAGATTGTGAAAATATTTGTTCTAGTTCTCTAAAATATGCTGTTGGTACCTTGATAGGGATTTTATTGAATCTATAGATTGCTTTGGGTAGTATACTTATTTTCACATTATATTGATTCTTCCGATTCATGAGCACGGTATATTTCTCCGTTATTTGTGTCCTCTTTGATTTCTTTCACCAGCGTTTTATAGTTTACTATATATAGGTCTTTTGTTTCTTTAGGTAGATATATTCCTAAGTATTTTATTCTTTTCATTGAAATGGTGAATGGAATTGTTTCCTTAATGTCTCTTTCAGTTTTCTCATTGTTAGTATATAGGAATGCAAGGTATTTCTGTGTATTGACAAAATTCAACATCCATTTATAATAAAAACCCTCCAGAAAGCAGGAATAGAAGGAACATACCTCAACATAATAAAAGCTATATATGACAAACCCACAGCAAACATTATCCTCAGTGGTGAAAAATTCAAAGCATTTCCCGTAAAGTCAGGAAGAAGACAAGAGTGCCCCCTCTCACCACTACTATTCAACATAGCTTTGGAAGTTTTGGCCACAGCAATCAGAACAGAAAAAGAAATAAAAGGAATCCAGATTGGAAAAGAAGAAGTAAAACTCTCACTGTTTGCAGATGACATGATCCTCTACATAGAAAACCCCAAAGACCCCACCAGAAAATTATTAGAGCTAATCAGTAAATATGGGCTTCCCTGGTGGTTCAGAGGTTAAAGCATCTGCCTGGAATGGAGGAGACCCGGGTTCGATCCCTGGGTAGGGAAGATCCCCTGGAGAAGGAAATGGCAACCCACTCCAGTACTCTTGCCTGGAGAATCCCATGGAGGGAGGAGCCTGGTAAGCTACAGTCCATGGGGTCACAAAGAGTCAGACACGACTGAGTGACTTCACTTTCTAATCAGTAAATATAGTAAAGTTGCAGGATATAAAATCAACATAAAGTTTCAAGTCTTAGAGCAAGACTGTAAGGGCATGAATCCTGGCTCTGCCTCTGATGAGCTGTGTGGCCTTGGCTGAGTTACCTAACCTTTCTGGGTTTCAGTTCCCACCTATCAAATGGAATTATGATATTTGTCCCACAGGGCTGAGCTGAGGCTTAAAGGAATCAATAATAAAGTATTTATATCTCATTGGAAAAGACTCTGATGCTGGGAGGGATTGGGGGCAGGAGGAGAAAGGGATGACTGAGGATGAGAAGGCTGGATGGCATCACGGACTCAATGGACGTGAGTCTGAGTGAACTCCGGGAGTTGGTGATGGACAGGGAGGCCTGGCGTACTTCGATTCATGGGGTCGCAAAGAGTCGGACACGACTGAGCGACTGAACTGAACTGAACTGAAAGTGTAAATATAAGTAAATACACTACTTAAGTGTCAACTATTATTATTGTTGATGATAACTGGCTGAGGTAGGGCCAAAGCACAATTGCTGTTTAAGGGTTTCCATGATCTTTTTCTTTTTTGATGCATTTTCCTTTCTCCAGGGGCTGCTTTGGGATTCTTGGGCAGGGAAGACCCACAAAAGAATATACTTCTCCCCTTACTCTTTCTTTTCACTCTCTTGAAGAATAGCTTCCTTTTAAAAATAGAACAAAAAGGTATCCACAAAGAACTCCTGACCTCACAGTGGTGCTTTCCCTCCATGCATCCTCCCCTTTCTATTTTCTCAAAGGGTTGGGCTCGTTCCCTCTTCAAAACTATCTCTGAACAAAAAAGTAAAACACATGGGTTTTCAAGTCTTGTAGATCTAATACCAGGAATCTGGCTCTTTTAGACTATGAATCTGGGTCTTGAAGGATGTGTAGGAGTTAGTTTGTTCTCCAGGATCTCACTGGATCCTCCCAAGGACCAGAGCTACCACTACCATTAAACAGGTAAGGGAGTTAAGACCCAGAGAGGTGAGGGCCTTTTGTCTCAGTTCATGGTGGAGGCTGACCTGCTTTATACTTGTATCCTTGTCTTAAGGCTCTCTTCCTATAATTGATGAGCCTCGCACATGGTCACTGAGGACCAGCTCCTCCTTTGCCTCCTCCCATGACCACAGTTTTAGAGTACCTGAATGCCTGGCCGAGGGGCCTTGAAACAGCAGTATGAGAAGTAACCGACCTATGGCTTCAGTTGAAGAGACAATGGGGTATGGTGGAGACTGCAGTAGGCAGAAGCGCCCTTGCTAGTCTAACCTGGACAGCTGCTCTCAGTGCTGGTTAATTCTGCCCCAGCAATGTGGGCTCAGGAGCTTCTGGTAAGCCCCAAACCTACCACCTGGTAGCCTTTCTTCTTTGGTCCTAGTATCTTTTAGGGGAAACCTGACTTTGTCTTCTAATGACTGACAGTCTTTGCCAGGCATGAACCCTGGAGGCAGAGACTGCCTGGGTCCAGCTCCCAACAGTACTACTCAATAGCTGTGTCATACCGGGCATATCTTGACCTAGTTTCCTTCTCTGTAAAATGGGGACAATAACAGTAACTACCACAAAGGGTTCTATGACACTTAAGTGAGGTAACATATGAAAAGTCCTCAGTTCAGTTCAGGTCAGTTCAGTCGCTCAGTCGTGTCCGACTCTTTGCGACCCCATGAATCGCAGCACACCAGGCCTTCCTGTCCATCACCAACTCCCGGATTTCACTCAAGACTCATATCCATCGAATCAGTGATGCCATCCAGCCATCTCATCTTCTGTCGATCCCTTCTCCTCCTGCCTCCAATCCCTCCCAGCATCACAGTCTTTTCCAATGAGTCAGCTCTTCGCATGAGGTGGCCAAAGTACTGGAGCTTCAGCTTTAGCATCATTTCTTCCAAAGAAATCCTAGAGCTGATCTCCTTTAGAATGGACTGGTTGGATCTCGCTGCAGTTCAAGGGACTATCAAGAATCTTCTCCAACACCACAGTTCAAAACCATCAATTCTTTGGCACTCAGCTTTCTTCAAAGTCCAAATCTCACATCCATACATAGCCACTGGAAAAACCATACCCTTGACTAGAAAGACTTTTGTTGGCAAAGTAATGTCTCTGCTTTTCAATATGCTACCTAGGTTGGTCATAACTTTGCTTCCAAGGAGTGTCTTTTAATTTCATGGCTGCAGTCACCATATGCAGTGATTGTGGAGCCGAAAAAAATTAAGTCTGACACTGTTTCCACTGTTTCCCCATCTATTTGCCATGAGGTGATGGGACCAGATGCCATGATCTTCGTTTTCTCAATTTTGAGCTTTAAGCCAACTTTTTCACTCTCCTCTTTCACTTTCATCAAGAGGCTCCTAAGTTCCTCTTCACTTTCTGCCATAAGGGTGGTGTCATCTGCATATCTGAGATTATTGATATTTCTCCCAGCAATCTTGATTCCAGCTTGTGCTTCTTCCAATCCAGCGTTTCTCATGATGTACTCTGCATAGAAGTTAAATAAGCAGGGTGACAATATACAGCCTTGACACACTCCTTTTCCTATTTGGAACCAGCCTGTTGTTCCATGTCCAATTCTAACTGTTGCTTCCTTACCTGCATATAGGTTTCTCAAGAGGCAGGTCAGGTGGTCTGGTATTCCCATCTCTTTCAGAATTTTCCACAGTTTATTGTGATCCACATGGTCAAAGGCTTTGGCATAGTCAATAAAGCAGAAATAGATGTTTTTATGGAACTTTCTTGCTTTTTCCATGATCCAGCAGATGTTGGCAATTTGATCTCTGGTTCCTCTGCCTTTTCTAAAACCAGCTTGAACATCTGGAAGTTCACAGTTCATGTATTGCTGAAGCCTGGCTTGGAGAATTTTGAGCATTACTTTACTAGTGTGTGGGATGAGTGCAACTCTGCATTTGAGCATTCTTTGGCATTGCCTTTCTTTGGGATTGGAATGAAAACTGACCTTTTGCAGTCCTGTGGCCACTGCTGACTTTTCCAAATTTGCTGGCATATTGAGTGAAGCACTTTCACAGCATCATCTTTCAGGATTTGAATTAGCTCAACTGGAATTCCATCACCTCCACTCCCTTTGTTTGTAGTGATGCTTTCTAAGGCCCACTTGACTTCACATTCTAGGATGTCCGGCTCTAGGTGAATGATCACATCATCATGATTATCTTTGTCTTGAAGATCTTTTTTGTACAGTTCTTCTGTATATTCTTGCCACCTCTTCTTAATATCTTCTGCCTCTGTTAGGTCCAGACCATTTCTGTCCTTGATTGAGCCCATCTTTGCAAGAAATGTTCCCTGGTATCTCTAATTTTCTTGAAGAGATCTCTGGTCTTTCCCATTCTGTTGTTTTCCTCTATTTCTTTGCATTGATCGCTGAGGAAGCCTTTCTTATCTCTTCTTGCTATTCTTTGGAACTCTGCATTAAGATGCTTATATCTTTCCTTTTCTCCTTTGCTTTTCATTTCTCTTGTTTTCACAGCTGTTTGTAAGGCCTCCTCAGACAGCCATTTTGCTTTTTTGCATTTCTTTTCCATGGGGATGGTCTTGATCCCTGTCTTTTGTACAATGTCACAAACCTCAGTCCATAGTTCATCAATAAATAAGGGTTGATTATTATTATTATTTTCCTCTTTCCCAGGTAAAAATTTTCAGGTACTTTTGACTGTTTTTCACACACCATGCTTTCTGAAGTTTTCAGCATTCTTATCAGTCTTTTTGGAAGGTAAGTCAAGGTGGTTCCTGTTATCCCCTCCTCTTGGTATCTACATCTTTGCAGAGTTCCCTTCCTGAGTGTGGGCAAGACCATGACATGCTTTCCACCAGAATAATACAGCACAAGAGATGGGATGGATATGATTATGCATGTACATGTGTACATGATCACATTACATAGGACTGCAGTGTCCATCTGGGGAGGAGGTACTCTTGTCTGCTGGCATTGAAGAAGCCAGTGTGATAAAAGTGAGCTCCTACTGGGAGTCACAAGGCAACGAGCTGAGGGTGAACTTCGGCCTGCAGCCAGTGAGAAACTGAGTCCACAGGAAATGAAACGTGGCCACAAACACGGAGCAAGGAAGATAAAGCCACAGCCCTGGTCAACACCTTGATCGTGGCCTTACAGAGGACCCAGTTAAGCCAGGCCTGGACTCCTCACCCATAGAAACCATGAGATATCAAATGAATGTTGTGTTAAGCCACTGAACGTGTGGTTATATTGTCGTGCAGGAATAGATAACTAATATAGTCAATTAACCACAATGATAACTTGCCTCTATCTACCCTACTTTGGAAACTCCCTCATATGTCACTGGCCTGCTTAAACAGGAATCCTGGAACAGAGTAGCAAATCATAGCTGGCAACATTTTCACACTGCATGAGGGGCAGCCAGCAGCAGTGGCATTGCTTTTTTAACTGGCATAAAAGAACACATCGATAGGAGAGCAGGCTTGAGCTCCTACTATGCACAGGGCACTAGGCTGGATGCTGTGAGGCAGGGCGGTCATCTCTCCCCTTTGTGCTCCTCCCAGGCACGCCCACTCTCTTGCAGTGTGATCCCTTGGCGCAGGTGGTACCCGCAAGCTCATTTGTTTTCCTAATTCTCTTCCCTCTTTGCATTATGTTTCCGCATCAAAGAGGAGGCAGAGAAAGTAACAAACCAGGTGAACTCACCTGATTCAGCTGGAGACACTATGAGGAACCATCCAGTGTCAAGGAGGGCTATACAGAAACTTAAGGCTCACAAGCCACAGAGCTGGGGTTAGAAAAGTGCCTCTGACATCCAGCACAACCCTCTTTCCTCAAATGAAAACCTGCTGCTTTGTCCCTGTCAACAGTAAGAAGCTGACACTCATTTTTGGTGCAAGATGCAGTCAGAGAACATTTGACTCTTTGTTCTTCGGCAAATGAACTTCCTTCTGCAAACCTCAGTCTCTTCATCTATAAAATGAGGCCAATGACACCTACTTGAGAGAGAGGGCAGGAAGGCTGACAGGATGACTGATGTGAAGTGTACAGCTCCAAGCAAGTGGCAGAGAAGTGTTGTTCCCATGATTACATTCTTTGCAGAGGATTTAAAACTCTCATGCATCCCATTGTGCACACAATCATGAGAAAAACATTTATTGAGCAACCAAATTGTGACTGACATATTCCCAGAAGGCATTTTTCTCAGATTAAAAGGATCTAGTAGAACTTTGATCTCATCTGAGAAGTCTTCTCTGGTTACCCTAATCAAAGGAATCCCCTATATGCATCCTGGCCCTAGAGTCACTTGGTCTTCTCTTCATTGCACTTATGACCTGCTGAAATGGTCTATCTATTTGCTTTCAAGTCTACTGTCTTCCCCACCATGCAAACACAAACTCTAAGGATGGCAACTGCAACAGCCTTGTTAGCTGCTCTATCTCAGTACTCAAAACAGAGTCAGACCTGACATCACTTTTCAGTAAATAAAGACAGGGGAATGAAGGAAAGAACCTGTCTTGCTTTCTTCTATGAAAACTGGCCTGAAGAAGGATAAGAAGAAATTCAAGAAGTCAAACCATTTCAAAGAAGAAAAGACCATAGCATTCTGGCAAAACACTCCTATTTATTTATTACATACTTTTCACATCCCAAGCACAGTGCCAACCCCTTAATAAGAGATATCTCATTTAATTCTCACACTGACCCTATGATGTAGGTGTGCTTAGTGCCCCCAGTGTACAGATGAGGAAACTGAGGTCCAGAGGAGTAAAACCTGCATAAAAGCACACGGTTAGTAAGATGCAGAGTTGGTGTTTGGAATGCAAACTGCATTGCCTAAGCTGCTCCACACTGCAGGAGCTGATGGAGGCCTGTGTTTGGGAAATGAATACTGAAATACTTAGTAATAAAGAGGCATCATGTTTGTAGCTAACTCCTAAGCAGTTTTGTGTGTGTGTGTGTGTGTGTGTGTGTGTGTATGAGAGAGAGAGAGAGAGAGAGAGGGAGAGAGAGGGAGAGAGAGGGAGGAAAGAGAAAATGTACTAATACATTAAGCTCTATTCATGGGGTCGCAAAGAGTTGGACACAACTGAGCAACTGAACTGAACTGAACTGAAGGGCAAGAAGTATCTGGTATTTCTTTGAACTATTCTTTCAACTTTTCTATAGATAGAAATTACATCAAAATAAAACACTTTTTAAAAAGCCAAATATTGGGGTAACATACAGCCTTGTTATGGTGAGGAAGGACACAGATCCTCCTTGGCTAGGAGGAAGCCTGGAGATGGGGGTGAGGTTGGGGCAGACTCTGGAGTAAGAAGTTTCTATAAGGGAGGTAGTATAGTGATAATGTTTTTTATTTAACCAAGTCTGCCCTTCCTCAAACAGCCCAAAGGATTTAAAGGCCAACTTCTAAATCTAGTTGTTCAGTGCCAAGGTTATCCACATAGTCAGGAGAGCACTGTTCCCCTGGGGTGTGCCTCCCACCCTCGTGATCCATGCAATATACCAGTCTCTCCATCTCAGGACAGGAGAGGGGCATTAGAATGCTGGGACTTCACCCACTGTTATATAATTGTCCTTGGGAAGGTTGAAGCAGACACCCACTGCACATTTTTAAAAAAATGCTCAGAGAGGGCAATTAACTCATCCAAGGCAGCAAGGTGGCAGAACTTGGATAGACCACTAGTGGGGTGGGTTCCATCATGCATTTACATTCTTATTTCTTGATCCTACCATCATTATATTATGAAAGCACTGACAGTTAGCCTTGAGTCCTAATTCCTTCCTGAAATGCAGTCATCTGTGCATGCTGCTACTGCTGCTAAGTCGCTTCAGTCATGTCCGACTCTATGCGACCCCATAGACGGCAGCCAAACAGGCTCCTCTGTCCATGGGATTTTCCAGGCAAGAGTACTGGAGTGGGGTGCCATTTGCATACCCATCCTAAACCATGGTCTTAGGAATCAGACAGAGCTTGGGGACATGTCCTCCTACGGGATGAACTTGGGCAAGTTATTTAACCTCCCTGAGCGTCAGCTTTCTCACCTGGAAGGTGAAGACAATGATGTTTAGCTTGCCTAATTGCTGCAAAAACTTGTTATCTTGACATATATTTATTGAATACTGATCTAGGTGCTTTGTTTGTAGTGATGCTTCCTAAGGCCCACTTGACTTCACATTCCAGGATGTCTGGCTCTAGGTGAGTGTGAGTGATGAAACCATCATGATTATCTGGGTCATGAAGATCTTTCTTGTACAGTTCTGTGTATTCTTGCCACCTCTTCTTAATATCTTCTGCTTCTGTTAGGTCCATACCATTTCTGTCCTTGATTGAGCCCATCTTTGCATGAAATGTTCCCTTGGTATCTCTAGTTTTCTTCAAGAGATCGCTAGTCTTTCCCATTCTGTTGTTTTCCTGTATTTCTTTTTATTGAACATTGAGGATGGCTTTCTTATATCTCCTTGCTATTCTTTGGAACTCTGCATTCAAATGGGTATGTCTTTCCTTTTCTCCTTTGCTTTTCGCTTCTCTTTTTCTGTGTATTCTTGCCACCTCTTCTTAATATCTTCTGCTTCTGTTAGGTCCATACCATTTCTGTCCTTGATTGAGCCCATCTTTGCATGAAATGTTCCCTTGGTATCTCTAGTTTTCTTCAAGAGATCGCTAGTCTTTCCCATTCTGTTGTTTTCCTGTATTTCTTTTTATTGAACATTGAGGTGGCTTTCTTATATCTCCTTGCTATTCTTTGGAACTCTGCATTCAAATGGGTATGTCTTTCCTTTTCTCCTTTGCTTTTCGCTTCTCTTCTTTTCACAGCTATTTGTAAGGCCTCCTCAGACAGCCATTTTGCTTTTTTGCATTTCTTTTTCTTGGGGATGGTCTTGATTCCTGTCTCCTGTACAATGTCATGAACCTCTGTCCATAGTTCATCAGGCACTCTGTCTATCAGATCTAGTCCCTTAAATCTATTTCTCACTTCCACTGTATAGCATAAGGGATTTGATTTAGGTTATACCTGAATAGTCTAGTGGTTTTCCCCACTTTCTTTCAATTTAAGTCTGAATCTGGTAATAAGGAGTTCATGATCTGACCCACAGTCAGCTCTCGGTCTTCTTTTTGCTGACTGTGTAGAGCTTCTCCATCATTGGCTGCACAGAATATTATCAATCTGATTTCAACAGTGGCCATCTGGTGATGTCCATGTGTAGAATCTTCTCTTATGTTGTTGGAAAAGAGTGTTTGCTATGACCAGTGCAGTCTCTTGGCAAAACTCTATTAGCATTTGCCCTGCTTCATTCTGTACTCCAAGGCCAAATTTGCCTGTTACTCCAGGTGTTTCTTAACTTCCTACCTTTGCATTCCAGTCCCCTATAATGAACAGGACATCTTTTTTGGGTGTTAGTTCTAAAAGGTCTTGTAGGTCTCCATAGAACCATTCAAATTCAGCTTCTTCAGCATTACCGGTCAGGGAATACACTTAAATTTCTGTGACATTGAATGGTTTATCTTGGAAATGAACAGAGATCATTCTGTCATTTTTGAGACTGCATCCAAGGACTGCATTTTGGACTCTTTTGTTGACTACGATGGCTACTCCATCATAGTAGAGATGGAGTAGAAGAAAAGTGATTCCTGCCCACAGTGGTAGATCAAATTTGCTAACATCTGCTGGATCATTGAAAAAGCAAGAGAGTTCCAGAAAAACATCTATTTCTGCTTTACTGACTATGCCAAAGCCTTTGACTGTGTAGATCACAATCAACTGTGGAAAATTCTGAAAGAGATGGGAATACCAGACCACCTGACCTGCCTCTTGAGAAACCTATATGCACGTCAGGAAGCAACATAATTGGACATGGAACAACAGACTGGTTCCAAAGAGGAAAAGGAGTCCGTCAAGGCTGTATATTGTCACCCTGCTTATTTAATTTATATGCAGAGTACATCATGAGAAACGCTGGAGTGGAAGAAGCACCAAGCTGGAATCAAGATTGCCGGGAGAAATATCAATAACCTCAGATATGCAGACAACACCTCCCTTATGGCAGAAAGTGAAGAATAACTAAAGAGCCTCTTGATGAAAGTGAAAGAGGAGAGTGAAAAAGTTGGCTTAAAGGCTCAACATTCAGAAAATGAAGATCATGGCATCTGGTCCCATCACTTCATGGGAAATAGATGAAGAAACAGTGGAAACAGTGGCTGATTTTATGTTTTGGGGGCTCCAAAATCACTGCAGATGGTAAGTGCAGCCATGAAATTAAAAGACACTCCTTGGAAGGAAAGTTATGACCAACCTAGACAGCATATTTAAAAGCATAGACATTATTTTATCAACAAAGGTCCATCTAGTCAAGGCTATTGTTTTTCCAGTAGTCATGTATGGATGTGAGAATTGGACTATAAAGAAAGCTGAGAACTGAAGAATTGATGCTTTTGAACTGTGGTGTTGGAGAAGACTCTTGATAGTCCCATGACTATAAGGAGATCAGTCCTGAGTGTTCATTGGAAGGACTGATATACTTTGGCCACATGATGCAAAGAACACAAGAAAAGACTCTACACATGGACATCACCAGATAGTTAACACCGAAATCAGATTGATTATATTCTTTGCAGCCAAAGATGGAGTAGCTCTACATAGTCAGCAAAAACAAGACCGGGAGCTGATGGTGGCTCAGATCATGAACTCCTTATTGCCAAATTCAGACTGAAATTGAAGAAAGTGGGGAAAACCACCAGACTGTTCAGGTATGACCTAAATCAAATCCCTTATGCTATACAGTAGAAGTGAGAAATAGATTTAAGGGACTAGAACTGGTAGACAGATTGCCTGATGAACTATGGACAGAGGTTCGAGACATTGTACAAGAGACAGGAATCAAGACCACTTCCAAGAAAAAGAAATGCAAAAAAGCAAAATGGCTGTCTAAGGAGGCCTTACAATAGCTGTGAAAAGAAGAGAAGCAAAAAGTAAAGGAGAAAAGGAAAGATATACCCATTTGAATGCAGAGTTCCAAAGCATAGCAAGGAGAGATAAGAAAACTGTCCTCAATGGTCAATGTAAAGAAATAAGAGGAAACCAATAGAATGGGAAAGACTAGCGATCTCTTGAAGAAAACTAGAGATACCAAGGGAACATTTCATGCAAAGATGGGCTCAATCAAGGACAGAAATGGTATGGACCTAACAGAAGCAGAAGATATTAAGAAGAGGTGGCAAGAATACACAAAAGAACTGTATAAGAAAGATCTTCATGACCCAGATAATCATGATGGTTTCATCACTCACACTCACCTAGAGCCAGACATCCTGGAATGTGAAGTCAAGTGGGCCTTAGGAAGCATCACTACGTACAAAGCTAGTGGAGGTGATGGAATTCCAGTTGAGCTATTTCAAATCCTGAAAGATGATGCTGTGAAAGTGCTGCACTCAGTATGTCAACAAATTTGGAAAACTCAGCAGTGGCCACAGGACTGGAAAAGGTCAGTTTTCATTCCAATCCCAAAGAAAGGCAATGCCAAAAAATGCTCAAACTACCACCCAATTGCACTCATCTCACACGTTAGTAAAGTAACACTCAAAATTCTCCAGGTCAGGCTTCAGCAATACATGAACCATGAACTTCCAGATGTTCAAGCTGGTTTTAGAAAAGGCAGAAGAACCAGAGATCAAATTGCCAACATCCACTTGATCATCAATAAAAAGAAGGCAGTTTCAGAAAAACATCTATTTCTGCTTTGCTGACTATGCCAAAGCCTTTAACTATGTGGATCACAATGAACTGTGGAAAATTCTGAAAGAGATGGGAATACCAGACCACCTGACCTGCCTCTTGAGAAATCTGTATGCCGGTCAGGAAGCAACAGTTAGAACTGGACATGGAACAACAGACTGGTTCCAAATAGGAATGGTGTGCATCAAGGCTGTATATTGTCACCCTGATTATTTAACTTCTATGCAGAGTACATCATAAGAAACGCAGGACTGGAAGAAGCACAAGCTGGAATCAAGACTGCGGGAAAAATATCAATAAACTCAGATATGCAGATGACACCACCCTTATGTCAGAAAGTGAAGAACTAAAGAGCCTCTTGATTAAAGTGAAAGAGGAGAGTGAAAAAGTTGGCTTAAAGCTCAACATTCAGAAAACTAAGATTATGGCATCCAGTCCCACCACCTCATGGCAAATAGATGGGGAAACGTGGAAACAGTGGCTGACTTTATTTTGGGGGGCTCAAAAATCACTGCAGATGGTAACTGCAGGCATGAAATTAAAAAGACGCTTACTCCTTGGAAGTAAAGTTATGACCAACCCAGACAGCATATTACAAAGGAGAGAGATGTCAACTTTGTCAACAAGCGTCTGTCTAGTCAAGGCTACGGTTTTTCCAGTAGTCATGTACGGATGTGAGAGTTGGACTATAAATAATTGACTGCCAAAGAATTGATGGTTTTGAACTATGGTGTTGGAGAAGACTCTTGAGAGTCCCTTGGACTGCAAGGAGATCCAACTGGTCTGTCCTAAAGGAGATCAGTCCTGGGTGTTCATTGGAAGGAATGATGTTGAAGCTGAAACTCCAATACTTTGGCCATCTGATGTGAAGAGCTGACTCATTGGAAAAGACCCTGATACTGGGAAAGATTGAGGGCAGGAGGAGAAGGGGACGACAGAGGATGAGCTGGTTGGATGGCATCACCGACTTAATGAATATGGGTTTGGGTCAACTCTGAGAATCGGTGATGGATAGGGAGGCCTAGCGTGCTGCGGTTCATGGGGTCGTAAAGAGTTGGACACAACTGAGCAACTGAACTGAAGCAAAGAGATGACTCATTTGAAAAGACCCTGTTGCTGGAAGAGATTGAGGGCATGAGGAGAAGGGGATGACAGATGTTGAGATGGTTGGATGGCATTACCGACTCAATGGGCATGAGTTTGGGTAAACTCCAGGAATTGGTGATGGATAGGGAGGCCTGGTGTGCCCTGGTTCATGGGGTCGCAAAGAATCGGACACGACTGAGCGACTGAACTGAACTGATCAGGTGCTGTGGATACACCAGAGAAAGGACAGACAAGGGCCCTGACCTTAAGGAACTTCTATTCTATGTGGAAAAGACAATGAATAAAAAATAAGCCAATAAGATTTGTTTTTTTTCAGATAGCAGTTAAGTGCAAAAAGGAAATAAACCTGAAACACAAGGCAGTGGGAGGCATAAGTGACTGGGGATGGTTGTCCTATTTCAACCAGGGCAAATGTCTCTGAGAAGGTGACAACTGAGCTGGATGCTGAATAACAAGAAGGAACCAGCCATGGCAGCACTGAGGAAAGCCCAGGGAGGAGATGAAGGCAGTCCTGGAGCCAGAAGCAAGCTGAGCTTGGTGAGAGGATGAAAGGAGGCCAGCATGATGGGAATGTGGTGAGCAGTGGGGAGAGCAGGGGAGGCAGGGGCAGTGGTGGCAGGGACTACATCACGCTGGGGATGGAAGCTGGAGGCATTCAGAATTCACTCTAAATGCATGAGGGATCCAGAGAGTTTTGAGCAGGAGGGTGATATGGTCTGAGTTTTGTTCTTGAATTCAGATAATATACATAACGTTATTAGTACAGCACCTGGTACAGGGTAGCTATCTCATTGTTAATTTCTCGGCAGCACCGCTAATCATTACAGACTTCCAGAAGGTGGGTGGCCCACATGTATCTTCCTGCTAGAGGTGGATGCACCTGGCTGCACCTGACTGGGGAAGGGGACCACTCCCGACCCATCTGACTTCCTCCCTACTCCCTACCACCCCCACCCTAAGGCAGATGCCAACCACCTCTGCCAGGCCAAGGGGCAGCCAGGGTAGGATCACTGGGCCTCCAGCTGGCTCCAGCTCCAGGCCTCTGAGCCGCCTTCACGTTGCTTTAAAAATGCAAAGCATTCCAGCCATTTTAATTACTGGGTGTTGCATAAGCCAGCAACCAGTTCATACAAAGGAACAACAGACAAAAAATGATTTTTCAACATGCCTTTGGCCTCTCCCCTCCTTTCTGGCTGAAACCAGCCTGCAATCACTGGCTCTAGGCCTTGAAAAGCACTCCAGGTATGTGCAATCTCTTTAAGAGTTTGTTGATGTGACATCAAGATCTTTTTTTCCTCTAAATACTTGAGCCAAAGGCAGTTCCAGCTACCTTCAAGTGGTTTGGAAAGTTACTGGTCATATTCTTCCTAGACACGCTAAAACTATCACAGGGGCTCCATATTATACACACTGAGAACTTTGTCATAAAAGAGTTCAGTGTGTGGTAGGTCTGTCTGGGCACCAAAACAGGGGACTTTTGGTTCCTGAAATTCCAAAATGACCACATGATAAGGTACTCCCAAGGCATGAACCCCAAACATAATATTCCAGCAGTGCCTGGATATGGAGAAGAATTTCTTAAAGTTTGTAATGTGATTAAAGAAACCTCAAGTTCCCTAATTCTGGTTTTTCAGAAGCTTCTAACATTTTGCTCACTAATAATCTAAACAGTTTATTGAGGTCCTACTGTGTGTCAGGCATTGGGCTAAGTGTTCAGAAGAGAAAACTCAAGACTTTGTTAGCTAGCTCACTTCTTAAAGAGGGGAAATGACACAGAAACTGATAATCCCAGTGTACTGCGATGAAAATCAAGTTACAGATAATCTCTATGGTGGGACCCAGCTTGGATGGAAGGAAAGGCTACTTGCACAAGATGATGACTTAATGATAATGTTTGCTTTAATAATAATATTGACCATGTCCACTCATTCATGGCTGACTCTGCACTAGGAGTTCTGCTAAATCCTTCCCATGTATCGTGTTTATTCTTCACAACTCTGTGAAGTAGGCACTAATGCTGTCTCCATCTTATTGATAAGAAAATTAACAGAAAGGTTACTTGTCCAAGAGCATGGTTAATTAACAGCATGATGCGCTGGTAAATACTTAGCAACTAGCTCTTATAGACCAAAAACCTGGTTTGTAGCATCTGGCAATTACTCTAATGGATCTCCTTCAATCATGGCCAATTTTAAATTACCAGTGTGATGTCACTGAATGCAGAGTTGGGAAGACTGTTTTTTCATACAGGTACAATAGCTAGAAATAACCCGAAGAGCACAGATGAGAGTATGTAACAGAATAAAATAATGAGGAAGTGATGGGTTTTAAATATTCATTACTGTATTTTTAATATAATTTGTTTGATTGCATTTTTAATAATGCCTATGTTTAACAACTGACTGGCAAAATTCCAGAAAATATAACTATCAGCTCTCACTCACAAGCCAGAGTAAGGCAGCCCCAACACATCATGCGGGGCTCTGGAACCTCACCTTTTATCCCATAAGATAAGTAAGAGGTAGCCGGAAGAGGAGTAAAGACACTCCAGGTCAAGGGAATAGCGTGAAAAAAGACTTAAGACATGGAAATGAGAGAATAGACAATAGTGACATTTAGTGTTTGCAAAATGTTTTCAGCCCATCACTGGAGTGCAGGGCGGTGGTAAGGAGCACAGAGCTTGGGGTGAACTTCTAATTCTGGTTCTACCACTTATTAACTGTGTGATCTTGACCAAGTTTCTGAACCTCTTTATGCCTCAACTTTCTTTTCTGTAAAATGGGCATGATAATAACAGTTGCTACATCTTAGGGTTTTGAGAATTAAATACATTTATATTTCTGCTTTATTGACTATGCCAAAGCCTTTGACTGTGTGGATCATAATAAACTGTGGAAAATTCTGAAAGAGATGGGGATACCAGACCACCTGACTTGCCTCTTGAGAAACCTATATGCATGTCAGGAAGCAACAGTTAGAACTGGACATGGAACAACAGACTGGTTCCAAATAGGAAAAGGAGTGCGTCAAGGCTATATATTGTCACCCTGCTTATTTAACTTCTATGCAGAGTACATCATGAGAAACGCTGGGCTGGAAGAAGCACAAGCTGGAATCAAGATTGCTGGGAGAAACATCAATAACCTCAGATATGCAGACAACACCTCCCTTATGGCAGAAAGTGAAGAATAACTAAAGAGCCTCTTGATGAAAGTGAAAGAGGAGAGTGAAAAAGTTGGCTTAAAGCTCAACATTCAGAAAACTAAATCATGGCATCTGATCCCATCACTTCATGGGAAATAGATGGGGAAACGTGGAAACAGTGTCAGACTTTATTTTTTGGGGCTCCAAAATCACTGCAGATGGTGACTGCAGCCATAAAATTAAAAGGCGCTTACTCCTTGGAAGGAAAGTTATGACCAACCTAGATAGCATATTCAAAAGCAGAGACATTACTTTGCCAACAAAGGTCCATCTAGTCAAGGCTATGTTTATTCCAGTGCTCATGTATGGATGAGAGAGCTGGACTGTGAAGAAAGCTGAGGGCTGAAGAATTAATGCTTTTGAACTGTGGTGTTGGAGAAGACTCTTGAGAGTCCCTTGGACTGCAAGGAGATCCAATCAGTCTATTCTAAAGGAGATCAGTCCTGGGTGTTCACTGGAATGACTGCTGCTAAAGCTGAAACTCCAATACTTAGGCCACCTCATGCGAAGAATTGACTCATTGGAAAAGACCCTAATGCTGAGAGGGATTAGGGGCAGGAGGAGAAGGGGACAACAGAGGATAAGATGGCTGGATGGCATCACCGACTCGATGGACATGAGTCTGAGTGAACTCCAGGAGTTGGTGATGGACAGAGAGGCCTGGTGTGCTGTGATTCATGGGGTCGCAAAGAGTTAGACATGACTGAGTGACTGAACTGAACTGATACTTGTAAAGTACATATAGAACAGGACCTGGTAGATAATAAATCCTCAGCCAGTGTTAGTTATTTACTACTTTGATCCTTAAAACTTCCTCTGTGAATTGAATGTTTGTCCCTATTTTATAGGGAATAAATATGTTTAGAGATAAACTCAGTAGATAGAAGAGATAGAATTTCAGTAATTGTTCTGATTCTAGCTTCTGTGCTCAACCCAAGGCGGAAATCACACTGACCCCATTAGTATTACTCTTCAGTAGGGCCTGCTGATGTACTCTCTGGCCTACTAAGTGTCGTACTGATAGGGACCATAGCTGATTCCTAAACACCTGGATTGATGGGTTCAAGGTATTCTGGGAAGGAGACCCACCCGGTCACAGACATTGGGCATTGGCTCCTTGTATTCTTGCTATTTTTTGCATGTTCACCTTCACCCTGAAGAGGAAGGCTTGCAGGGTGGTTAAGAGTATGGACTCTTGGGCCAGGCTGCTCTGGATTCAAATCCAAGCACTGCAGCATCCTGCCCATGTGATCTTGAGCAAGTTACATAATCTCTGTAGCTTTGTTTCTATACCTGAAGAAGAAACGGATGGTGAGGATAAGCTCATCTATCTCACAGCTTTCACTATAAGATTAGTATGAATTAATATATGAAAACTGCCTAGAAGAATGCCCTGCATTTCATAGGCACACTATAGGAATTAGCTGTTACTATCAAGGATTGCTTTTCTTTGCTTCCTCCTTTCCCCGATCCCTTCTCTGGGTATTATGGACCTGGTCAAAGGGGATATGAAAAGGGAACATGGTCTTCATTTACAAACAAAGATCATCAGACTGCAGGATACTTAACCACAGGGATCTCATTCATCTCTGTACCTGGAGGGCCACACCCTGGTCCACACAGGTTCTCATTGTGCCAGAGCCTTATTCTCTGCACCTTGTTTGATCCTCGTGAAGATCCTATGAGTTGCTCCTCTGTTTTACCATTAGATATCTGAGGACATGAGTTTGAGTAAACTCTGGGAATTGGTGATAGACAGGGAGGCCTGGCGTGCTGCAGTCCAGGGGGTCGCAAACAGTCAGACACGACTGAGCGACTGAACTGAACTGATCTGAGGCTCAGACAAGTTAAGGAATTTGTACAAGGTCACAATGTGAAAAAGTCAAGAAAGATCAAAACCCAGGTTTATGGACATTACAAATCTTGGTGCCTAAGCCTCTCGTCAGTCTGCCTTCCAGAATATTCCATTGGAAAGTTATGAGAGGTCATAAAATCTAAACCCCTGGTTTTACATTTAAAGAAATTGGGTTTATTGATTTACTCATGGTCACTCAGCTATTGTGTATGGCAGAACTGAGATAAAAACCTGGTATACTGCCTCAATTTATGCTTAAAATTTCAGAAGGAAATGAAGTCATATTCATTAGTTGTTAAAAAATACTGACCAGTATTTTATCAGCTTGCCTCTGGATTCTGGGCCCTTCTTTGGTAATACAAATGTAATTTTCCAGTAACATTCACTCAGTCATGAAGGCCATGATCTTATACCAGATACTGCCTGCTCTGTGATTTCTCCTGTCTCATCTCCCCTGCAAACCTGGTCAAAGAAGAGATGATGCATAAACGCTCCCTCAAGGGCCCTCCTTTGAAAGGTACCATGTCTCCTGCTTGGCTGCATCACACAATGATCAAGAGCTCTGAGTAATCAATGGGAACCCAAAAGACGAAGAGGAAGTCACCCGCAGTCCATGAACCTATGGATACAGTGACTTTTCAGTCTCCAGAAAGAGTGCTCATTTGGAAAGAGGCCTTTAGGTCTGAATCACAGTTCTACCACTCCCTTCCTTGTAAGAAATTGAACACGCAGTTTAATTTTTCAACCTCAGTTTTCTTGGCTATAAAATGGACATAAAATAATACCTATTTTTTAGGGTTGTGAGTTTTGGAGGAAACACTGTATTGAAAATGCCTTGTATGTAGCAGGTACTCCATTAATGCAAGTTCCCTTTCCTTTCTCTCGTCTTAGAAACCTTTCCAGTTTTATCATCCCAAGGTTGATGAACATTACAGGACAGGAAAATAATTATTTACTGCATATTTATTATGTACCCAGCCACGAATTAGAGAAATCTGGAGTGACGGGAAGATGATGAGATTACTAAGGGGTCTGACTCCTTGCCTTGTCTTTGCCAGTAATCCTGTGTGACCATATGGAAGCCCACATCTCTGGGGCCTTCTCCCATAGGGGTTGGATTTGATGACCCACAATTCTCTCCCACTTCCGGTTTTCTGTCTTACTCTAATACAGGTTTCCAAACATCTCCCCGTTTCCTGGTTGGGTGGCCCAACTCCCGGATCATCTGACCCTCCTGCTGTGGATCAGGCCACCCACTATTGTTTTCACGTTTCCTCTCCTGCTAGACTGGGAACTCCTTGAGGGCGGTCTGTGTCTTGTTCACTTGGATCCCTAGTGTGCTTGTTGCATACCAGTGGACACCCAGTCAGTGTCTAAGGAAACTGGAAGGAAGGAGGGCAGGAAGGTGAGAACCGTATACTTTCCTTCGAAGAGCTGATGATCACACTGTGACACACAAGCTGTGAGGCAAACAGAGACTGCCAGTGTCTGACTGCCAGTGACTACTTCACAGTAGCGCAGTGGAAAGAAGGCTGTCTGACTTCTGAGCACTGAAGCTATAAATGCACATGCTATCCAAGTGCTTCACAGTAAATCAAAACACAGTAAGGGGAGAATTCAAAATCCAAAACTCAAACTTGTTCATTTGAGAGTCATTATAGGATGGTGACATATAATCGAAAATATAGAAACCTAATAGATCATAATATTCCTAGTACAGAAAAAGTCTAGGCAAAAGAAGCCAGGAGTGGCAAGTTTGGAGCAGAAAAATGGAAAGACCAAGGGAGCCAAAGTTGGCAATATGTATATGACCTTGTCACTGTACAGGCAGAGGGACTCTAGCCAGCAGTTGTGGGCACTGTCACTCCTTTGGCCAAGGATTCCTCTCACTGAGAAGGAGAATTCTACAGTATCTCAGCTGAAATACCCTTCTGATCTCATTCTCTGTGATCCAACTCTTTCTGATGAGAAACCAGCTTCATGTGAAGCTCTCTATGGTTATCAGGAAAAAACATGAGGGTCATGTTGACACACGTATCCTATCCTACATGACAATTATATCTCTCACAGGAAACAAAGATAATGTAGTTTGCTTGGGTTGCCAGTCTCCTATGAGTCCTAGTGTTCCTGATCAGCTCGGAGCTGTATCTAGTTGACTTTCTGGACTCGCGAAGCTGGATTCCAGAACCTCTGTTACGATGAACTTGTGAAGCTGATACATTGATCGTCCCTCCCCCCATTTTCTCTGCTATTCACTGGTTAGTTTATTTTCTCAATATTTGGAAAGTGCCTAGAGTGTGAAGTGCAGATGCTTTGCTAGAGGCTGAGGAAGGGCCTGGATTTGCTTGCTGTCTAAGGGAGAGAAAGACATATCCACCACTAGGGACAACAGAGTATGGGAGGAACCCAGTGGGAATCTGGGGGATACTGTGGGCGGGAGGGGACTGAAGAAGGAGAGGCCTTGGAGGAGCAGTCAGATCTGCTGAGGCAGAGACAGGGTCAGGGAAAATATCCATGAGGTAATTCAATTTGAATCTGGAACGATAAAGATCCTAACAGATGAGACAGAGGAGGGTCAAGAATATAATGGTGCAAGGTGGATGCCAGGCAAACAGTGCGGTGTGAGCAAGCCTCAGAGGCAGGAACTGAGAGCTGGAGCACAAAAGGCAAACAGTGCGGTGTGAGCAAGCCTCAGAGGCAGGAACTGAGAGCTGGAGCACAAAAGGCTTGAAGATGAGAATGAGGACATAGATTGGAAGCATAGGCTGAATGGGGACCTAGGTTGGAAGCATAGGTTGAATGGGGACATAGGACAGGACATGCTGTTGTGTAATGGCAGGGATAGCAGTCACAATGTATTCTCTACTCGAATGGTGCTCCTCTGGGGACCCCAGGATGAGCCAGAGCACATGGAGCCTTGTACGCCTTTCTTGGGAGCTTAATACTTTGTTCAGAAAGCCACGGAGAACAAGTGAATCATTTTAAGCAAAGACAGCATGACTTCAGATTTATATCTGAAAAACAACATGAGCAGCAGTGCAAAAGTTGAATTTGATAGAGAAAGACCCTGGACAGAGTGAATAATTATGCGACAACTGAAATTGTCAAGAAAGACTATAGGGGCCTGATCCAAGGCAGACATAGTGGAAAGAGGGAGGAAGTGAAGGTTAGAAGAGATGCATGGAGTGAGAATCTACAGGACTTGGTGAATGATGGTGCCACTGGCAGGGATGGGTCATACCAGAAAGGACTGAGAGGAAGACAGTGAGTTTGGACTCTTAGGGGTCTGAGGAGCCCATAGGACCTCCAAGTGCACTGTCCAGGGGAAACTGGGTCTAGACAAGAGCTCATAGGGATACTGCTGCTTACAGCAGTGGATAGACCAGAGTGGGAGATGGGTCCAGGGCAGACAGTGGGATTAGCCAGGGGGAGTGTGGAAGCTAGGAAGGAAGGGAAGGGATGAAAAGGGATCCTTGGACAAAATTGGAAACACCTATATTTTAGTGGCAGGAAAAGCCTGAAGAGTCTGCAAAGAAGACTGAGAAGGTACAGTTGGAGAGGCAGAAAGCAAAAACCCAGAGAGAGTGGAGTCTCAGCAGTCGAATTTAAGGAAGGATGTGTTTAATGGTGTCCCCACTGCATAGGACAAGTCAATTTCAATTCCAGCAGGTTCCACCACAAAGGGCTCAAGCACCTTGGTAGAAGTGGGATCTCTAGCCCAGTCTGACAGCAGAACAATCCTATATATGTCTGACCATCCCATTCCCTCCCAAGCCACAGAGTGGCTGGCAGAGACACTCACGTGCGTCTTCTGTGCAAAGCTGAGCAGGCAACCTTCAAAGAAACCACAAAGGAGCTGCTCATTTTTAAAGGAAAACACACAGACTCCATGGGCATAAGGAAGACATTAAGACAGGGTTGAGGAGGAGAAGCTCTGCTTCCACTTCATATTACCCTTCATAGAAACAGTCAACCAAATGAATACACAGTCACTTAAAAACAAAAAAGAGCAAGTGCTGGAATCTTAGCCCTGTTTCTCATCTCCCACCACCCCAGTAAAAAGGAGCACAAAATGTCTCCACTGTGCACATGTGTTTTCTGGTTTAAAATCTCTGGGAGTAGCTCCGTGCAAAAAGAAATGCCAACACCCCAGGATTCAGGTGAATTCAGCCACAGACTCACACTAAGGGGTCTTCACTCCCTGGCAGGGATGGGAGAGAGCCAGGGGAAGAGATGCCCTGCAATTTTACTGCCGTGAAATTGGCTCCAGATGGAAGCAAGGCAAGGTGTTCACTCCCTGCTGGTGCCAGACAGAGAGAGAACCTGAAGTGCCTGCCCCTTAGGTCCATAATCCCCCAGCGCCAGGTGGCAGCCCTGCTGAGGGTCTGGTCAGGGCTCACGATGCAGGGTGGACCGGGGCTGTCTGTTGCTCAGAAGAGACTATTTTTAAATGCAATGACTTTCAGATGGACTGTGGGTTTGGGGAAGGCGTGGTGGCTGGGGTCTGGAGAAGGGACAGGAAAGAGAGGTGTTTCCCTACACGGCTGCAGAGATGACACACGTCTTAGGACCTTCTCCAGTTTCAGTTTTCAGAGGCCAGCTATGCCCTGGAAGAGAAGGATCATGGAATCCTCTGTTGTATTCCCAGGTCTCCCCAGTACCCCTCAAATCCGTGATTCACAAGTATGTAGCTTCCTGAGAGCACGGCTCCCCTTGGGTTGACATGTGGCCAGCCTGGGGGTGGAGAAGTTGGGCAGCTGCGGACCCAGACGGGATGCTGACTGAGAGTTTTGTGGCCACTGCAGACGGGAGGGGTTAGCTTCACCCACTCAAAGGCACCCACACCCCACTGACTAGTGTGGAACTGTGCCTTTCCCCCCTTCTCAGGGAGGCCAGCTGAGGCTTCAGGCTGAGGGAATGGGTGTTCTCTGGCTTACAGCGCCCCCTAGCATTGGTCAAAGGGATAGAGCCCTGTGAGCTCTCCAAGGAGCTACCCACCTGCCTATGTCAGTACTGGCTGGTGGGGCCAATTAATTCCATCCATTCAGCTAATCCTTATTGACGTCTTTGTTACCAACACTCTATCTTTATTACGAACACTATCCTCAAGGAACTTATTATCCAGGAAGGTAAACAATCACATTACAGTCAAACAAGCAGTGTGAGGGAAAGAAGCACAGGATCACATGGGAGGGACTTGACAAAGACTGGAGATGGGAATCAGAGAAGGCTCTCCAGAGGAGGTGACATTTAAACTGTGGTCTGAAGGGAGTACAGGAGTTAAAGGAATTTTAGAAATAAGGTATGGAGATAACAAAAGGCTTATTTCTTGATCTTTTAGTGCTTATGATGCAAGAGGAAAAAGGCAGAGAAACAAGTAATTACAATGGGGCTCTATCAGGAATATGACCCTCAATCTCTTCTATGCTTTCACCATCAAAATCTTTGGTTTCAGCCTGAGTCTTGGAGGAGAGAGCACAAAACAGAATAGGAACTCAGTGTTGACTGAGAAATTGATGGACATGCTTTAGTCTCTCATATTTAATTTTTCTCAAACTTGTTTAATGGCAAGATCTATCTTTCCTTCAGAGACATTCACCTTGTCCTTGAGACTTTTCCATGGATCCTGAGACTTTTCAGCCAGGTGGGATCTTGGAGATCGCTGAGTTACAACCTTCATCCAATGAACAAGAAAACTGAGTCTAGACAGGTGAGGTGACTTGCCTCAACAACTGTTTCTGCAGCAACCTTTGGAACAAGTCTCACATCTTTTGCTTCTGTTTTTCATCCCAGCCTCTTTTTGACCCCCAGAAAGAAAATTTCCATGTGTCACTTTGCAGCAATATACTTGAAATGCTTTCAAAAGATATTAGATAATTTAGAAAGGGAAAAATAAACACACAAAAGAGAAATCTTTGAGGAGTACAGAGCTGCATTTGTTATGATTGGCTCAGAGGTGATTATTAACATAAGAGAGAACTATTTAGTCAGTGCGGTGCAGTTCTCTACCTGTTGGGCACTGAACAAAGGGACTCCGAAACTCATCTACAGACTTGAAATGCAGATTCAGGACTGTGAGTGGCTGCATAAGAGTCTAAACGTTAGAACATGCACTGCAGCTGGGGGGACTGGGGCCACGAATGTGTGGAAGAGAGCCCAGGTAAGGAATCAGGCAGCCGCAGCACAATCTCGGCTCTCCCACGAGCTAACCATGAGACTTTCGGGCAAATTTCTTCACCTGTCTGAGCCTTATTTTCCCCACCTGTAAAATGAGGACGGGCAGAATCTCAGGTCATTTTTCAGGTCCTCTAAATGTCTATGAGAGAATTCCCAGAGATTCTAGCATCTTGGAACTTGATGTGAAGAGGGGGTGGACCACTCGATTTAGAAACTTCTTCAGTTCTTCTGGGGTTTATAAATCTATCAGTATCCTTAGCTATCAAGACAAAGTGGGGAGCCAGTGTCCTCATTCTTATTTACCATTAGCCCCAGGCGCTCTCCATCTAGCTTCTAAAGTGGACTTGAGAAAGCAATTCTTACATATTATTAGGTCCATGGACACAATGACATCCAGATTGATGGCTATGAGGTCTGCTTGCTGCCCTTGACCCAGAGGCAGTGGGTAGTGCTCCTCTCTATAAGGATGCATGAAGCTTGCTTTTTCTCTTGTTCAAAGTGAGGACTGAGGATGGATGGACAGAAGACAGTCCCCTTGGGTTAGACATTAGGGAGAACTTTCCAACTGAAACAGAAGCTGAACTCCAAACACACGAACCCAGTTTAGGATAGGGAGTTAGAGGAAATAAACCAAAGGACAATTTTGCTACCTTTCAGCTAGAAAAACAATCAGATTACTCTTACACTTCTATAACTAAGTAACTGCCATAAAATCATATGCTTCAGATGTTTTCTATAAGGAACCTGCTGCTTGAAGTTCAGCAAAAGTTATTTCTCTGACACTCATTTTCTAGGCAAGCCTTCCCTTCGAGAAACTACTGGTAATTTGGACAAAACCTTAAAGTGAGAAAAAAAGAGATAGAGAGAGTGAAGAGAATGCTTCAACATGTAAGATGCTTATCCAAAGTAGATTTGGTCTGGAAAGGCCTATAAAACCTTCCACATGACTGGCACAGTGCAGGGATAAATGAAACTCTCAAATCCTACCAAGTATGCCCTCATTCAACCTGGATCCTTGGAGTGGCTTCCAAAGTGTCCACAGCTCAAGACTCAATGGGTTGCTGGCCACACCCATACCCGTGTCCTTTGAGACCCTAATTTATACCCTAAGGAGTAAAAAGTAGCCTTCTCAAATATCTTAGTCTTCAAAGTGTTTCTTCTAGTGTGATTGGGGAAATAGTAAAACTATAGTTCGTGGAACAAGGGGCAAAATTCTAAGTAAACACGAGAGAAGGAAAGCTCTCTCTGTATGGGGCTACAGTCAAAGTTAGGATGGGAAGGGTCTTAAAAGTTGGGAAGGAAACAAGACAGAAAAATGTGGAAACTAGACTCCTCTCCTTACAGCTAAATTTTTAAGGGGGAAAGGGGAGCTTTAAAAATGTTCTTGGAAATATAATTTCCAGTGAAGCTTTCTGCTCCTGCCATTTTGGTGTCACTTCTCCGAGGTGTAAACAGAGGAATTTCTGAGAAACAGGGTGAAACTTGCACTTCAGAGCAGTCCTTCTCATCCTTCTTTTGTTCAAACTTTTACCACTTTTATTGCCAAATCGTTTTAGTCTCTTTCCAAACGGGATGAATTGGATGAGAAAGTGAGAAAGATGCAAGAATAGAAAGAAGATTCCAGCTGCAAAAAGGACACTTGCGCAGTTAAAGCTAACTGCCACTAAAAAGTCCAAGAAAATAAACACCTGTCTTAAAGCAGGAATCAGAGAATTCAGTTCCTGGCTGGTTGCCAAGTAATGGCACCTTTCTGCAACAGTTTCTCATCTGGAAAGTGTGAATAACACTTTGTGTTTTTCCTGTCTACAAGGATCATTGTGAGATGTAATGAGGTGAAGTATGGAAAATATTAATATAAGGCAGGCTCAAGAGGTTACTGAATAAGAAAAACAGTATCAGTTTTTAGCAGATATCCATTATTCCTCATATTCTTGAATCCTGGATAGTTCTCCAGGATCTAGTTTCATTTCCGATTGGAATTAGTTCACTCCTAATTCCTTGCTGAAGGATGGAGACCTGTCTGCCCTAGGTGGGGTTACCATTTCCTCGTGCCCTAACTTACTGTTTTTCAAGTAAGCCTGGGGACTTTGCACTTTCTGTTATCTCCTCCCAGCTGCCAAAGGGCTGAGGTTTCTTGTTCACAGCCAGGCTGTCACCTTCTCAGCCATTTTGCTTATTATCCCATAGACAGCAGCGCCCTCCGCAGTATTTCTAACCCATCATTCATCATTCAGGGCACTATTACATTGTAAATCACCCTACGTACTCATGTATCTTCTAATGTGTTGCCTATTAGTTCCATGGGAGTAAAGAGTTCGTTTTGCTCATCCCAGAATCCAGAACGATGTCTGTTGAATGGCCTCACGATTTACTCCGGCTGAGCCCGGGAAACAACCTTTCATTACAGCCAGTTCCAAAAGGCAAACGACTTCCTACTGAGCAGGAAAGTCTGGAGCAGCGATACGTGGAGGGATAGGGGATATGTCAGCAACCTGGTTCTCTCCCCTCTGACCCGGCCCTCTCCAGAGAAGGCACAACTAGCCTTTACTTATCCTTTCCACCAGGCGCAGTCAAGGTCCCCAAGGCAAGGCCACCTCTGACCTGCCAAAGGGGTTGGTGCTGGGCTGGGCGGTTGTTGATTTTGGTTGGGTGAGAGGCGCCCAGAGGGCGGGGTGGGCGTCTGGCGGGGTTTCAGGCGAGAAGGAAAGGGGGCGCCGCTCTGAGGGCCCCTGCGCCAGCGCGTACCAGGGGCGCGTTCAGCCCACCCACTCGCGTGCCCACAGCTGCATTATTCCCTAAAAGGACCTGATCAGGACGGGCGGCCCCGCCCCGTCGCCCCGCGCCCCCGGCCCCGCCCTCTTTTTGGAGGGCCGATGAGGTAATGCGGCTCTGCTATTGGTCGGAGTCGGCGGGCCCCGCGCGCTCGAGAGGGGGTGCCCGGGGGGACCCGCGCTATATCACTCGGCCGCGGGGCTGCGGCGCAGAGCGGGCAGCGGGCGGGCGCTGGGACAGCTTCTCCTCCTTCTGCTCCCTCCAGCTCCTGCTCCTCCGCCCGGAGAGACTGCCCACCCGCCCAGTCTTGCGCGAGCCGAGGCAGCTCCGTCGCACCCCATCCCGTCCTGCCGGGCACTCGGAGGGCGGCGCGCTCTAAGCCAAAGTTGCCCCCCACAGGCGGGCGGGCGAGCGCAGGCTGCAGCGACCCGGCCCGTGGCGCGCAAGGCAACTTTGGAGACGCGAGCAGCAGCCCCAGCAACGGCAGCGGCGATGACTCCTGGCTCGGGCTCGTCGTGCTCCTGGGCAGCTGGAGCCTGGGGGACTGGGGCGCTGAGGCGTGCACATGCTCGCCCAGCCACCCCCAGGATGCGTTCTGCAACTCAGACATCGGTAAGCGCTCCCGGTGTCCCTGCCGGAGCCCCCGCAGTGACCGTTTGCTTGCGCGCTGCAGCCGGGACTCCGGCGCTGCTACGGGTGGCCTCGCCAACCCCCGCTCCTTTCCATTGCCTGGGCTTGTGGGGAGGTCGTGGAGGTAGATACTGAGGTATGCTTCAGCATGACCGAAGTGGGTAGACGCAGAGAAACCCACCGAGGCCGAGTGAACTCTTTGCAGCCATGGTCTTTTAGGGCGTGAGGTCCTTACTGGTCTTTTTGACATCTGGAAAATTCCCCTTTTCACTATCACCGGAGAACTGTCTGGGGAAGAAAGGTGGGGAGAGCATTCCTAAAACTTGTAATGCCAACTAAAGTGCTGGGATGATGAAGAGTTTAAAAAAAAAAATTAGAAAGAAAGTTGCCAGCCATGTGCAGGGGAAAGTTGCAGGAGAAACTTGTAGTTTTCTGAGTTTTCACCATCTCCCCACTGTGTTCATTCTTTTCAGCGAGACCCAACTCAGCCTCACATTCCCTGGGCAAGTGCGAACTGAGCTTCTTGGACTGCCAAGTTTGGGTGGATTTAAGGGGGAAAATGAGAAGGAATCTGTGGGGTTGACCCTCCCCAAAGGAACTGTATTTGAGAGTGTTGATAGCAAGCAGGAGGTGGCGTGTGTGAGGGATCACTTATCACATAGCTGTGAGAATTCACAGGAAGGCTTTTTTTTTTCCTTGAATGTGTGTGGGGTGGGGGAGACAGGGCAGTGGAAAACAGATTTGTCACCAAAAGAACAAAGATGCCAAGGGTCACATCATGGTGACTATTCCGAATCGGACTTAGTGTCTTGATTAGAGACAAGGGCTTTGAGAGTCCTGGGAGAACTTGTTTCAGAGTGTTCAGGACACTTGTGCTTGGATGGCCAGAGGGGAGTAGCAGCTGGAAAACATCTCTCCTCTCCTTTCCAGCTCATAAAGCATGCAAGTCTAGTGGCCCTTGCTCTGTGTGTGTGTGTAAAGGCGGGCGGGGGGTGGGGTACAACACAGTCTAGTCACCCTCTGCCTGTGTCGATTCAGAGGTGAAGAATGGAGCGTGTGTGTTTTAAGCACAGTCATAAAGAGGAAAAGAAATTTTCCACTGGGTCCTGGGTGAGGGCCTCCACAAGTGTGCTGCAGGGGAGGAGGGGAAGGAGGCAGGAACCTGGCAGGGGAGGCAGCTGAGGCTGGGAGGGGTGCTGCTGGTGGGCCTGGCGAGCCTAGGAGATGTGAGGGAGGTGGCTGTGGTGGCCGGGCCAGTCTGGCTGGCAGGCAGGAGTATTTGTGTGACCTAGGCTCACCCACATTAATGGTTCCTGGGGTCCTTGCGGTGCCCCTTCCCTCCTCCTGGGGACCTGACTGGCCCCTGGGTTTGTGGATTGCTGGGAAGGATTCTTTGGGGGCTGCCAGAGGCCTGCAAGGTTTTCTTCTCCCTTGACTGCCCCCACCCAAATTCCACTTGGCTTGTCCCTCCTCACCCTGTGGGTGTCATTCCCACCTAAGTGATGCTGGCAGCTACTGCTGGTGGTGGTGGCGGCTCTGGTCCTCTCAGTGAAGAGCACATACTTGGGTCCAGGCGTCAGGTGGAGTCAGGGCGTCGTCCTCTACCTGACAGTGGTTCGGGCGTGTTCACTTGGATTTCTGATGTGAGTGGAGAGGGAGACCTCACGCCTTCCCCTTGCCCTTGGCTTTTAGGTTTCCACCCTGGAAGTTTGCCAGGGGACAGTGGAAACAGGAGCAAGGAGACCACTTCCGATAGTGGCCCTGCCTGACCACTGCTTAGGTTTCCTGCTATGTGTCTGGGATTGATACGTAAAGTTTCTTGTAATTTCTCTCGATTTTAGTAAGAAATCTTCCCACGACCCCCTCCTCAACTGACTGCCCAGAGAAAAGTGAAGTTACCAGGAAATACCGAAGGCAAGAACATTGTGGTAGCAAAAATGAAAAAGAAACAAAAAGACCTCGGCGCTGCTGGCCCTGATCCAAAGCTGTGCTGCCTTGGTTGGCGCACTGCACTGGTGGCAGGGATGAGATAATGCTTTTTATGGGAGGTGTGGATGTGGGCTGCTGGCTTGCTGACCTCCACTGCCTTACAGCACCCTGCCGGCAGCCAGTAGGTGGCTCCCAGTCCTCCTAGCTCACAGCTCCTCTTCTGGTTCCCAGTCTGGGCTGATGCCTGCCTGTTCTCTCCCTGAAGGAAATGTGTAGACGCTCCCATTCCCCTTGACCTCTGTGACCCTGCCAGTCAATACTGTAGTCTTTTAAAGATGCTCACGCCAGCCCACTAGCTTCCTCTTTCAGAACCTTCCTGGCCCTTCTCATGGCTGAGTGCCACACTGCCAGGCCAAGCCCTCTCTAAGGAATCCCCCCACGGCCTTCCATCTCCTTCCTCCTCATCCACAAGTGTTTCTTCTTGCCTTCCCCCTGCCCCTGCCCCGAAGCCCTGGGGATTGGTGCTGCCTTCTGGATGATGAGGAGTTAAAAGGCGTTTCTATGGCAACTCCAGGCCCTACACCCCAGTGAAGTAGAAGAATAAACTACATCCCAGCTTATAAGACATCCTGTGGTGGAGAGAAAAGGACTTGGGAGCATCCACGATGTCGGTGGGCCCCTCCCCACCAGTCACTGCCCCTGAAACTCTTGACAAAACCTTGACTTTGGAGGAGGGGAGAGGGGAGGACTAGGAATGAAGGAGGTGACCTTAGCCTGCTTTCTGCTCCACAGCTCTGTCCGGCTCAGGAAAGGGCAGGCAGTGGGGTATGTGTGCGTGTGGTTTCTGCAGGGGTGGCAGCAGTAGGGAGAGAATTTGACTTCAGAATGTCAACCTCTCCTTTGCACAGAAGAATGGGGCTGTGCAATGGAGTGCTGGGAGCCTGCTCCTTGAGCCTGTGGGGAATTCGAGAGGGAGGCTCAGCTGGGGTGCCTGCTGCCAGCTCTGAGAACGGTCTCTGGACGTCTCCAGATTGTTTTGTCAGGGACCAGTGCCAGCAGATTCTTTTGGTATCAGATCTGAGGTTGTGGTTTTAGCGAAGAAGCCATTTTTAAGGAAGCCCGATCAATCCTCTCTCACTTACAAACATAAAATTACACTTTACACTGGGCTTGGTGACTTAAGGAAAATAAAAAGGATCCAACTTCGGAAAGGAACCAATCACTTGGGGAGTGGATCCAGGCTTTGGACATCTTAGCAAGTCAGGAAAAAGGAGAGCTGCTTATCTTAGGGAAGAGGGGACATCTCTCAGACTTCCACTGGGTGCAGGCTCTTTGTGTCTTTTATCCACTCAGTATCCTTAAGAGTGGGTATTACACCTATTTTTCTTCAGATGGAAGATAAATCGTGGGTTTAAGATAAATTGTGCTTGCTTAAGCTCACCCAGCTATTATATGGTAAGGGTAAAGCCATTCTGAATTATGCCATTCTTCCAAAACTTTTCAACTTCCATTTATCCTTGCTATTGTAAGGCAGACAACCTTCCCAGGATCAGGATGGAATGGACAGTTAACATCTGAAGAATGCCTTACTTATTGACTTGGAGAGTTTTCCTTAGAAATATGAAGACAGCTGAAATGGCCAGAGGTTATAATTAAACATCATAGGAGAGTAAGAACTAACAACTGTCATCCTCATTATATCAGGTTATCAATAGAGAAAAATAAAGAAAAAATTCTAATGTTCTTTGGCTCTTAGAACTAGAAGAGACTCTCAAAACTACCAAGTCAAAGTTAAAAAAAAAAAAAGACTCAGTTTGTCTCATTAAAGCTTGGCCTCATATACTCTTGTTGGGCTAATGAGTGAGGGCTTCCCAGGGTGATGTGCCCTGTCTATGCAGCCTGATTGTATGATGGGAGGAAAACCAGAGAGAGTCAGGAGGCTGGGTCCCGGGCTGGCTGGAGAAGGTGCCCCTCCCACAGTTCTGTGTCCCTTTCACAATCCGTCGATAGATAAGACTAGAAAAGTGCCACAGAAGTGGCTTGGGTGGAGGGACTTTTGTTTTGCAGAAACAGCAGGAACCATTCAGCTCCACTGCTGAATAGCACATTCCAACAGGTTCACTAATTAAAAACAAAAACAACAACATGATTCTCCATTTCATTTAGCTTTTATCATTCTGGTCAGTATGGACAAGGAGGCCCCTTCTTCTAGCCTTTGTCATAGTCAACTCCTGGGTGGCCTGAAGGGGCAGTGTGGGGTGGTAGAAAGGCCATGGCATGGGCAGAGCAGGGCTGGGCTTAAATCCCTCCTGTGGGGCTTGTTGGCTGTATGCACTTAAGCATGCTATGGCCCATCTTTAAGATTTAGTTTCCTCACTTATAAAAGGGGAATAATAATCTGTACATCCTTGGCCTTTTAATTTTTATCCACATTTCTAAAATTACAAGAGTAGTTGCATACATTCTACTATGTCCATGTGTACATGTATCTGTGTGTTCAACTGTATCCATCCGTCTATCCATTGACCATCATCCATCCATGTCTATCCATCTATCTAAAGTCAGATAAGGGGAAAGTCCTTTTTGATCAGTTCCTCTAATTCTAGTCCCTTCCCCATGAATTTACATACATAATACTCATAGAAAATTTGCAGTAGCTTTTCCCCTTGGAAACAGGAATGGCAAATACTATAAACAGTGGAATATCAATACAGCAATTCAACTTCTTTTCAATGAGCAACATGTTAGAGGTTGTTCTCAGTTCATATGCACACATATATACTTCATTTTCTTTAATGTGCAGAATTCTCAGTTCATATGCACACATATATACTTCATTTTCTTTAATGTGCAGAATTCCATAGGGTTATAAATTATAAAAACTAATCATGGAATGATTACTGTGCACCAAATACCATTCTAAATAAGTAACATGCATCAACTCAGTTTAACTTAATTCTCTCAAAAGTTCTATGAGGCAAGTGTGCTACTGCTGTCTCCAATTTACAGATGAGGAAAGTGAGGCTTAATACAATTATGTAACTTGTTCAGATTGTTACAGAGCCCAGATTTAAACTCTTACAGCCCAGGTCTAAAATATAGTCAACTACTATCTATATACTACAGTATATGCAATATTATATGATACATATTATTATATACTATTTCATTACTCTAATAATATAATAGCCTTATGCCAGTACCAGTGCCAAGTTGCTTCAGTCATATCCGACTCTTTGTGACCCTGTGGATTGTAGCCCACCAGGCTCCTCTGTCCATGGGAATCTCCAGGCAAGAATACTGAAGAGGGTTTCCATGCCCTCTTCCAGGGGATCTTCCTCACCCAGGGTGGAACCTGCGTCTTTAGGTATAGGTATAGGTATAGGTATAGGTATAGGTATAGGTATAGGTATAGGTATAGATTTATTTATCCATTCCTCTATTAGATATTTTAGGTTTCTAACAGCTTTTCATGGTTACAAAGAGCACTATGACAAGTATTCATTGTACGATCCTCTTGTTCATATGCATGGATATTTCCCTATGACAAATATACAATTTGGAATTCTCAGATATAATGTATGTGCACTTTACATTTGAACAGCTCCTGACAATTCACCCTCCAGAGTAGCTGTGGGAAACCACTGTTTTCATATATGAAACATGCAGAGATGGAGAGACCATTAGCCCTGTGCTGGAGACATTTCTACACTTCTCTCAAATGGGAAAACACTTCATGACTTTTATTGACTTACTGAGTTTTTTTCCTTTTTTGCTTATTCTTTTATCCTTTTGAAAGGGGACAAAGTTAAGATTACTTACACCAAGCTGATAGGAGCATTTTTGTAGGGAGAATGGCGCTATGTGCCAATGGTGCTACGTGCCAAATGGCTTTTGACTTGTCGCCATTTTAGATTAATTCAACTGCAGATGGTTTTCTTTTTTGGTTTAATAAGAAGCAATGGGCCTTTTAGTACAATAAGATGCTTGACTCCAGGGTTTGACATGAACCCAGGTTCATGTTTTAAAGACTTGTGTTTTAAAGACAGGCTCTTATTGCTGACCCAAAGAGTCCCCTTTTTGGCTGGGTGTCGTGACCAACCCCTTTTTGGCTTGCTGGTGGCAGCAAGAGGACTCAGCCCTGTGTCTCCCTTCTCTTCATTGAATTTGGATGGTGCTTGGATGAGAGTGGTGGGATGGCCATAGGAGGGAGATGGACAGTGAAGAGGGGACAGAGTGGGTCCTGGCCAAGAAAGATCAGGCTAGAGTCTCACTTTGATGGCAACTAGAATGGCTGGTTTAAGAGAACTTCAACTGTTCTGATTAAAACTTTTCAGGATTCTTGGGATAAAGTGTCATAAAATGGCTTCAACAATAGCCAACCTGGCCTCTGCCTGCCTTGTCAACATCAATGGCTTTTCCAGGTGCGGCTGTTCCCATTCTCTCTCTGGGAACATTCTCTCTCTGCCCGTTGTCCTCGCCTCGATTTTGAGTGTCCCTGTTAATGTCTCATTCTCTGGAGCTCACTTGGTGCCTTTTTCCTGCCCACTTCTTGGCATTATTGCAGGATCATCAAACCTTGCCCAAATTTTAAACATGTCAAAAAACATCATCTTTAGGAAAAAACAATTCTTTGCAGCTGCTTGGGAAATTCCTAGAGGGGCTCATTCTTGGGCAGACCTAAGGGCTGTATACCATCCAGAGAGATGCATCTAACCCTCCAAAGAGTGGAGGCACCAGCTATTGCATTACTTATTAAGTCCAATCCCACCTTCTGGACATGGTACTCCATCACCATCCCAAATAAAAAAACTCCTTTTCTGCATATCAGTCATCCTACTAACTGGAGACTGCCCATCCCAGCTACCTGGTGAGTGATCTGAAGCCAGAGGGGTGAAATCACTCACCTGAGATCACACCATGAAGAAACAGATGAACTGGAAGCTACATTTGCTTCAGTTCAGTTCAGTTACTTAGTCATGTCCAACTCTTTGTGACCCCATGGACTGCAGCACACCAGGCCTCCCTGTCCATCACCAACTCCCGGAGCTTGCTCAGACTCCATCGAGTTGGTGATGCCATCCAACCATCTCTCCCGTCATCCCCTTCTCCTCCTGCCTGCAATCTTTCCCACCATCAGGGTTTTTTTCCAATGAGTCAGTTCTTCACATCAAGTGGCCAAAGTATTAGAGCTTCAGCATCAGTCCTTCCAATAAATATTCAGGATGGACTTGTTGGATCTCCTTGCAGTCCAAGGGACTCACTCTCAAGAGTCTTCTTCAACACCACAGTTCAAAAGCATCAGTTCTTCAGTGCTCAGCTTTCTTTATAGTCCAACTCTCACATCCATACGTGACTACTGGAAAAACCATAGCTTTGACTAGATGGACCTTTGTTGGCAAAGTAATGTCTCTGCTTTTTAATATGCTGTCTAGGTTGGTCATAGCTTTTCTTCCAAGAGCAAATGTCTTTTAATTTTATGGCTGCAGTCACCATCTGCAGTGATTTTGGAGCCCCAGAAAAGAAAGTCTGTCTTTTATTTTGTTTCTGTTGTTTCCCCATCTGTTTGCCATGAAGTGATGGGACCTGATGACATGATCTTAGTTTTTTAAATGTTGAGTTTTAAGCCAAGTTTTTCACTCTCCTTTCACTTTCATCTCAAGAAGTTCTTCAGTTCTGCTTCACTTTCTGCCATAAGGATGGTGTCATCTTCATATCTGAGGTTATTGATATTTTTCCCAGCAACCTTGATTCCAGCTTGTGCTTCATCCAGTCCAGCATTTCACATGATGTACTCTGCATATAAGTTAAATAAGCAGGGTGACAATATGCAGCCTTGACATACTCCTTTTCCTATTTGGAACCAGTCTGCTGTTCCATGTCCAGTTCTAACTGTTGCTTCCTGACCTGCATACAGATTTCTCAGGAGGCAGGTAAAGTGGTCTGGAATTCCCATCTATTGAATTTTCCACAGTTTGTTGTGATCCACACAGTCAAAGGCTTTGGCATAGTCAATAAAGCAGAAATAGATGTTTTTCTGGAACTCTCTTACTTTTTCGATAATCCAACAGACGTTGGCAATTTGATTCCTCTGCCTTTTCTAAATCCAGCTTGACATCTGGAAGTTCTTGGTTCACGTACTGTTGAAGTCTGGCTTGGAGAATTTTGAGTATTACTTTTCTAGCATATGAGATAAGCGCAGCTGTGCAGTAGTTGGAACATTCTTTGGAATTGCTTTTCTTTGGGATTGGAATGAAAACTGACCTTTTCCTGTCCTGTGGCCACTGCTGAGTTTTCCAAATCTGCTGGCATATTGAGTGCAGCACTTTAACAGCACCGTCCTTTAGGACTTGAAATAGCTCAGCTGGAATTCCATCACCTCCACTAGCTTTGTTGGTAGTGATGCTTCCTAAGGCCCGCTTGACTTGGGACTCTAGGATGTCTGGCTCTAGGTGAGTGATCACACCATCGTGGTTATCTGGGTTATGAAGATGTTTTTCGTATAGTTCTTCTGTGGATTCTTGCCACCTTTTCTTAATATCTTCTGCTTCTGTTAGGTCCATACTATTTCTGTCCTTTATTTTGCCTATCTTTGCATGAAATGTTCCTTTGGTATCTCTAATTTTCTTGAGGAGATCTCTAGTCTTTCCCATTCTATTGTTTTCTTCTATTTCTTTGCATTGATCACTGAGGAAGGCTTTCTTATCTCTCCTTGTTATTCTTTGGAACTCTGCATTCAGATGCTTATATCTTTCCTTCTTCCTTTGCCTTTAGTTTCTCTTCTTTTCTCAGCTACTTGTAAGGCCTCCTCAGAACCATTTTGCCTTTTTCCATTTCTTTTTTGGGGATGGTCTTGGTCACTGCTTCCTGTACAACATCACGAACCTCTGACATTTGCTGAGTCTCTTTCAAAATTCGTGTTCCAAATTGGCATAGTCTAATGGCAAAGACTTTTTGGATTTGAGAAGATGCTACTCCTGTTGTAATTTCCCCCAAATTGGTTTTTTTTTGACTCCCTACATTGGATGTCTCCTCTGTATGCTTCTCTATGATTTTCTTCCACAGCCAGCCTCTGCAGCCCCTGCTTCCCCCCACCCAACCCCCAGTTTTATTACACAGTAGTCCTAATAAAACCAATCTTGCACCCTATTTCTAATTCCTAACTCAGTACTCTTTCCACTTAATCAGCGGTTCCCAGCCTTTTCAACATCATGGACTATTTTAATTAATTTTCCTTCAAAGGATTTCATGTTTGGAAAAAATTATCCATCACAACTTCATGTCTTGGGTGTTGATTATTTTTCCATCACAAAGTCTATTTAAATGGTATCTGTTACTGCTGACACTAGCCAGTCATTATTCTGATATAATGAGATAATACAATTAATTGCTGCCCAAAGCAAAGAAACCTGGTATTTGCTCAAGCCTGGGGAGCACTCTCATGGGCTATCGGATGACGGCAAGGTATGATTTGGGCTGGTTCACAGAAGTGCAGAAGGAGCTAATGGACCCCTTGCAGAGCACTGTAGCTCACCCTCTGGGAATAGCTCTTTTCTTTCACACCAGTTTTCCATCTCTCCTCCTGTGGACTGGTCCACACATCTCCCACCCTTGTCATTTTCTAGGTTTCCCCGAGTACTGAGAACAGGGCTGGCAGAGGCAGTGGGTAACTGACATGTCCTGGTTGAGTTGCCTAGCCTTTCAGAGGAGGTGACATGGGTTCCTCTTTGTCTGTTTTCCTGTGTTAATCTCTTATGGGCTAGAGCAGATGAGTACTGACTCTGGCTAAAGGAACTCACTAAATAGCATTTGACAGGAGGTCACAAGATGTCTATCCCAGCTGTAGTGGAACTAAGAGGCTTTTTTACTTGGTTGCTAAAAAACTAGTGTTCAGGGGAGAGGTATGGGGGCCAGGACAACTTTTCCTGATTCTTGTAGAAGCCATCTGTGGCTGGGATGGGTTAGATGCCACAGAAGTGCTGCCCAGCACCCACTTCTGATTTATGTTCACGTACAGCCTATCACTTAACAGTGGCATTCACAATGCAGAGAGTAGAGACCTTAAGTATTTCCAGGTCTGTGGCCACCTGCTTTTTGTAGGGGTAGGGAAGGGAAGGAAATCTGAAAGATTTGGCTTCAGAGAGCTCAAGGGAAAGCTTGCAGGTGGAAAAATAGAATCCTTGGATGACAGAGGAGGGGAAATCCAGAGCAGACTAGAATCATTCCAGCATCAGACCTTAAATATTGCCCAACAATTATCCCTCCCCCTGAGGGATCTCTTTGAACCCTCTCAAAATGAGGGCGCTAGGCACCAGGTAGCCCAGTTGCCTGTAGAGAAGCACTGTTCATTCAGAAATCTCAGGCTCCTGCTATCCCCTGGGTAGGGCATGGGGAAGGGGAGCCTTGCAACCTGGGGCACACTTCATGAGGATGTGGTTTCGTGACATGAGAGTTTGCGTTGTTTGGTTAAGGTACTTGCAGGTCGTGAATCAGCATGGACCTCCTTTGACTTATACTTGATCATCATGAATAGACTCATAATCTTTGAAATTTGGAAACACAGTACCTCTTGTGAGCTCTACTGCTCACCTAATGTGGGTAAGTTCTCTGGTCTCAGTTTCCTCATCTGCAAAATAGGGGGAATAATAGTATGTACCACATTGGGTTGGTGATTAAGTGAAAAAATTCCAGGAAAATGTTTAGTACAGAATCTGCCACATACCAAAAGCTCAACAGATGCCAGCTTTCAGTAGTAGTGTGGTTATATTGGCTTCCCAGGTGTCACAGTGGTAAAGACCCTCCTGCCAATGCAGGAGGTGCAAAAGGCTTGGGTTTTATCCCTGGATTGGGAAGATCCCGTGGAGAAGAAAATGGCAAGCCACTCCACTATTCTTGAGGGGATAACCCCATGAAGAGAGGAGCCTGGTGGGCTACAGCTGGACTGAGCAACTGAGCATGCACCCACATGCATGTTGTTGTATGGCAGAGTGGGCAGTCTCACTTTATTTTTGGAAAATGGGGCTCGGAGAGGAGATGGGCTGTTTTCCAGGGTCACATACGGAGAACTGCATTTCAAAATCATGATTTGCTGCCCCTTCCCACCCAAGTCTAATGATCTTCCACTTTGTTACACTGCCTTCTACAGCATAGAAAAATAAAGTTCCCACTCTATATTTTCATGCTCTTCACATTTTAGAGTCTTAAGTCTCCCTGATCTTATTTGATGATCACAACATCCCCCTTCAGAAAGCAGGACAGTGAGGGGTCATTGTTCCCACCGTACAGTGAAAAGGCTGGACGGTGAGAACTCGTATGGTTCAGGAACTCAGCCACACAGCTGATACGTGGAATCGGGATTGGAAACAATGTCTTTCAAGGCCAAGTCCTACACTCTTTTCCAGGGTCAGATGGCTCACATCCCGCTTCAGGCTGTTCCCGCATGTTACCTCTGGTAGTTGCGGGTGGTAAATGCTGGGGTACTCAATGGGAGGGCCTGGAAAATGCTGATACTGAACTTGAATATCAAGTCCATTGTCCTGTCCCCATCTGTCCCATTCACTCTGTCTACCCCAGGGCTGGGAGATGTGCAGCGTCCAGGAGTGAGCACTGGCTGCAATTAGGACACCTGGGGTCGAGTTCTAGGTCTCCTCCAGATCCTAGGATCACCTGAGTGATGCCAACCCTGCTGGACATCAGGCTGTTATCTGTGAAATAGCAGAATTGGCTCTAGGTGGCATATGTATACTTTTTGCCTACATGTATTTATGGTAACTGATATTTTTCTGAATGTGCCTACTATGTGTCAAGTATTTCTGGCTCTAAGTTCCTTTGGAAGGGGCGCTCCATTCTAGCTGAATAATTTAACACCTAAATCCATCAACAGCACCTTTTAGGAGGTAATTTCTTTAGAAATATGGTCTATTAAGACAAGAGCCAGGATCTCTGTGGTTATGAAAGTAGATGAGAGCTTGGACTGAACAAAGCCACTAATGAGTTGATGTATTTTATCAGATGACATGTTTGACCACCAGACTTCCTGTTGAAGCAGAGCTGATGTGCCAAACAAGATAGCAAACTTGCAGAACTAGTTGATGGCTAGAATTAAAAATTAAGGTCACTTCAGTGTCTGTCATTGATCGCTGGAGAGCTTTGTAAAAATGCTTTTGAACCCCATTAATACCACTACTGAAGCTGACAGGAAGAGGTGAGACTGAGACAGTGCTCATGGAAACAAGGCCTTCCTGATCCATGGTCTCCCTAAGCAGCCCCTTGCTCCAGAAAATTTGATTCATGGCTTGCCTTAAACATCTGTATCTGAGAAAACTAAGAAAACTCCCTCATACAAGACTGGCTTAGATTAAGAAGTATGTCATCTGAGAACACTTTCGTTTAAATGGATGAGGAAGGGGTTTGGAAGACCCAGATCAAACTTGTGCCCTACTGGGTAACTGCAACTCCCTTCTCCAACAACAGGACAGGGACCCCCAAACATCTTGCAACCATGGCTTCCTGGTACAAATGTCCAGCAGAAATACTGAGAGATGTGAGAAAACCCCAATATCCAGCGTGTTCTCTGGGATGCAGTTCTGAGCAAATGGGTTCAGGTGTGGCTTCTAGTTCCTTCTTGATGGATTGTCTCTTGGTCTGGGTCTCATCTGCATCAGATCACAAACCCAAATGCCCACAGAGGCCAGTCACTGCCAGCTGGATGTTTGCATATTAAACATCCAGGATTATTATTCACATCTACCCAAAGGTATACGTGTGTCTCCCTAGTCTCTTGTTTTCCCAGTTTGGAGGAATGAGTAGGTACTAAAATTCTTTCTTTATTGTAAGACAAACAACAAAACAGTGGGCAAATATGATAAAACTAGTGATTTATCTTTGGCTTGGGAGTGGGGAAGTGATAGAAAATGGTGGTGACCATGGACAACTGAATCGTTCACATGCCTTTGGAAGGGGACAGCTGCTATCAGCTGCAATCTATCAGAGTATGATGAGTCCAGTGCTATCAGATTTCCAGTCTCTGAAGATAACCTGATTTTAACGTGAAATCTTATTTTTAAATGCCGGCACAATTAAAAGGAAACACACACACACATATGCACATGTGTGAGCCAAACAAAATATCCCTGGGCTAGTGTCAGCCCTATGAATCACCAGCTTTGTGATCTTTGCGATCCAGATGATTTCCTGCATCTCCTTTGGGTTGTAGGATCTCTGAGGAATAAGACTAACTGCTTTCTCAGGCAAAATGATATACCTATCCTCTGTGTCCACAGAGAATACTGTTCATATGCTTGTTATCACACTTCTTGCACTTTCTGATGTTAACACAAGTCTTACTGCCTGGCCCAAACCTCAGCTCCATTAACTAACAGCTCTACAGTCCTGGACAAGTCAGTTCTCTCAGACTCCTTTTTCTTATCTGTAAAATGGAAGATGCCATAAAGGACTCTTAACCTGCTAAGGTGGTAGGAGAATGCATTGAGATGATGGGCATCACCGGCTTGGCCCACTGCCTGGCATGTAGTGAGAGGACTGGATGCACGTAAGCCATTATCTTATCCCCATTTGGTGTCTCCTCCTGGACAGTGAGCCCGCTCGAGTACAGGAAGTCACACCCTACTCTCCACTGCCCAGTGCATAGTAGGCACGTGGTAAGAGGGTCTTGAATGGATGAAAACATTGGAAGAAGACAGCCTTCTAGCCTTTCCAGGCAATGGTACACTTAGCTTGTCTGTGTTAAAGAGAGAGAGAAAAAGGGAAATCAGGTTTGACATGTTGGGTATGACCAGCTCAATGAAAAAAAGAAAAAGCTGTTCTAAGCTGCAAAGATAGGAGATAGAATCCTAACTAGTGGTGGCTGTCTTGGGGAAATACAGCCAAGATATTGCCCATTCTTTTCCAAACAGAAGAGACGAGATGGCATGGAACCCAGAATTCATATGTTGAACCTTGGGTGCTTACATCATGGGCACTTTGGCAGCTTGACGGATTTTATTTATTCGGGGCCCCTTTAAGCCAGAGGAGATTCCTAGAGGCTCTTAAAATTTAATGCCCCACCTGGATAGTTAACATCTGTGTTTTATTTTGTTTAAAAAAGTTAACCCCAAATAGTTCAAATTCCTTTGGTATCCTTGTGAGAAGAGTTTCTTACTGGGTGACCCACAAGCAGGGAGGCAGAAAGAGTAAGGCTAGACCAGCACCTTCTGGGAGAAATAATACTGCAAGCCACAAACACAGGCACGGATTTAAGTTTTCTTGTAGCCACACTTGAAAAAAAGAAAAAACACCCACGACATTAATTTTAATACAGTTCTTAATCCAATATTCCAAAATATTATCTTTCCAATGTCATCAATTTAAAACATTATCAATGGGGTTTGAATTTTTTAAGTTTTTGAAACCCAGAATGTATTTTACAGTCATAGTACATCTTACTTTGAACTAGTCCCATTTCAAGTGCTTAGTAGTGACCATGACCACTTCAATTATAGAACAGCACAAGTCAAGACAGTATTTGTGAATGGAAACCATCTTTTTTCTCTCCTAGTTATTTTATGAGCTGTGCACGGAGATGTGGGGAAACTGGAGGTGCATCGGGGTTACTGACTCAGTTTTGCTACAAGTGACTTTTCCGGCCACTGGCCCCTATGTTGCGATACTGTGGAAGCCACGTGACTCCTGCTCTCAATTAACAAATGGGGAACTGAGATCCAGAAATGTGGAGGAGTTTGGCCTAATGTATAAAAGCTGGAAATAGGATAATAATAGTACTATTTGACAGCAACAAACATTTATTCCAAGAATTTTTCATGTGTTATCTCCATAAACTCTCATCACCGCCCAGTGAGAAAGTAGTCTTATTTATATTTTGCAGATGAAGTGATCTCAGATTAGAGGAAATTAATATTAAAGTGGCTAATATGTATTCACAGCTGTTCTAAGAATTTTATATACATATTGTAGTAATTCTATTTAATTAATTCTATTTAATATAGACTTTCATATTAGGAATTATTATCACCATCATTCCACTTAACAGATGGGAAAACTGAGGCTGAGAGAGGCTAAGTAACTGACCTAAAAGGAAGCTAGTATACAGTGGAGTCAAGATTTGAGCCCAAGTTGCCTGATTCCAGAGTCTGAGCTTTTAATCACAACTGATGCCCAAGGTCACCCAGCCATACACAAAGGCACAGCTGGTATTTGAGTTGGGATGTCTGTTTCCTGTCCATAGTCTTTCTTTACCATCCCACTCTACTGCTGCGTCACAGCCCTCTTGATTCCTAGCACTTTCTGCCTTGCTGTGTTGCCAGTAAGGGTCAGAACAGGAAGGCTCTGGGCCCCAGCAGTGGTTGAAGGGTCCAGGAGAAACAGGCACATCTCCTCTGGTTCAGCTGGTCCCAGGCTGCTCCAGCCCATGAAGGCCAACTGCTTGGCCCAGTGGAGGAGGCTGGGAAGAGCACTTGTCTTTTCTGCCTTCCCAGTTGGGCGAGGTCAGTGTACCAGGTTGGAAAGAGGTATGTGCCTAATTGCAGGGGGGCCGGGAGGCTGGGAGGATTAACACTCTCTAAATAGACATCAGGAAACTAAGAATAGCTTTGCTGCCTGGAAATTGATGGGTATTCCTGACCACAGGCTATCCCATTTAGTAGGTGCTCAATAAATGAGATGTGGTGAACTACAGAAATAAACAAATACTGAAAATGGGTCATTGGGAGAGCCCTTAGCCAGTAAGACTCTATTCTCTGTATAAAAAGACATTTATACTGAGGTTATTTGAGTCTTCCTTCAGGCTGGAGGCCTCTGTTACCTTTATTTGTCTACTTTTTTAGTCTCAAGGCCAGTGTCTTTATTTTTGGCCAGAAGAACAGCAGGCAGTTAAAACGCCAGGGAAAGACAAGTGGAGTTAGTTTCTGGCTTGTTGTCTGCTGTCCCACCAGGCTGGAAAGATGGGTATTACTTCCTTTTGTCTTATCATCAAGATTTCATGTTCCCTAGAGCACACTGCAGATGCCAGTCCCCCTGGAGCCTGAAGGTGGGAACCTCCAAGTGTGCCATCAGGTCTGGATCCATCTTGTAACATAGAACTCTTGGGTCCTTTCCGAGGGTTACCTCATTGTCTGGTTCCAAAGAACTGAGGTTGCCTTCCTGGCAGAAACTCCTAACACTAACACCTCTTGCAGTTTATCAGGTAAGCTGTGAGAATGGGGGCAGGGAGGATTTCCTTGTACTGTGGGAAAGCCTAAAGCAGTGTTTCCCAGGGCATGATTCTCCAAATACCATTATAAGAAATGCTGTTTCAGCCAACACATTTAGGAAAGCTATTTCCTGTATTCTCCTTTGGAGATGCCCAATGACCATCAGCAGAGTAAAGGCTCTGACAAGTTCTGCTGCATGGTAACCTGTTTAGCTCTGTTGAACCCAGTGTTTCCTAAACGTATCTAATCCAGGAATTCATTTTTCCCAATATCGTTGCTGAGGGAAGTTGCTCATCTGGACTTGCCGAACAGAAATGGCTGCATCAGTGTTAGTGGGCACTTTATAGGGGCTGCAAGACAAAGGAGGAAAGGAGGAGAGACCCTCAAGGCCAAACACTGGCCAGATTCAAGCTTCCATTCTCTGCCCCTGACTTGTTTTATAACCTTAGTTGGCCTCGTCCTAGGCACACATCAGATTTGTAAACCCTAGTATCTTGCTTATACCATTAGGGGCTTGATGGAAGGAAAATGTGGCCACGTGAAGCATTTATGACTTGAAGGTCTGGGGCACAAGTACTGTGGAGAGAAGGTCATGAGCAGCCAGGGAGACATACCCATGTTCCCACCCCTGGTCCCCACGTGGTCTTAGCCTGAGCTGTCACCTCTCTGATCTGCAATTCTCTTAGATGGGGGTTTTACCATTTTATAGACGGCAGCCTCTCTGAGATTCTGGTCAAAGCTACACATTTCTAGAGGTTCCGAAGAGACCCTCTCAAAGGCCATCTATATAAACAGCCCTCCACCCACCCAATTCAGAGTACTTGTCTAGAGAATCCCTGAGTTGGTGATGCTGTGTTAAGACAAAACAACAAAAAGAACAGCCTAACAATGTGAAATTGTCTGAAAGTTAATGGCTTTTCATATTTAGTGGTTGCCTGTAATGTTTTGGTGAATGACTGGATTGGATATTTTGCCTTAGTCCATACAGGATTGGAGATGATCAACTAGGGATTCCATTTCATAGTTTGTGGCTCTGGACAAAACAAGGATAGACACTCCCAGCCTTTGCAGTGGATCCAGTAACTTTATGCTGCTGGCTGTGCTGATTGCTCAGGCATGTCCAACTCTTTGCAACCTCAGGGACTGTAGCCAGCCAGGCTCCTCTGTCCATGGGATTTTCCAGGCAAGAATACTGGAGTGGGTTGCCGTGCCCTCCTCCAGGGGATCTTCCCAACCCAGAGATCAAACCCAGGTCTCCCACATTGCAGGCAGATTTTTTACCATCTGAGCCACCAGGGAAGTCCCCAGTATGTTCATATTGGTACCAAACAAGTCTTGACTAGTCAAGGTCCTGGGGGCAAGTTTGGGGTGTAGCAAAAGGAGACCAGTGCCCCGAAAGGACAGGACCCTAGACCTGGCTCTGCTCACTCTGGCTGTGTGACTCCAGGTAACTCATTTCCCCTTTGGGCATCCTTGATACAGTTAATGAGAAGTTTTGGACCCTAAGCATTGACCATTCTAACCCTGGCTTTCAAGGTATTTAAAAGGGAGAGGGAAAGAAAAGAGCAGTGTGGGGCTGGCAGAGGCAAAAGGCTGGGTGTTTGCTCTCCCTGGCCCCAGGGTTAGGCCCCCAGCCCCTGCATCATTAACTCCCATCAGAAAGCCCACGGTGACTATGGCCAGACTGAGGAAAAGCCTGAGGATGACTCGGCTTTTACCTTGGCCTGGGGAAGGGGACAGTGCTGGTGAAGAGCAGAAGGTAGGACTCTGAGGCGGGGAGGAATGTGGTCTGGGGAGGGATTCCCTGTCCTGGGGCTCTGAGGCCACTGGCCAGGCAGGCGGTGGATTCCCAGCCAGAGGGGTCACGTGGCCCCTGTCACTCCTCCTTACCCCCTCCTTCATAATTTCCTATTTCCTGCCTCCTTCTCCTCTGACACGGTTATAAATAACTCCAAGGCTGCCCTGTGGGCTTAAACATAGGTGAGGAAAGTGGAGGGCACGAAGGTGGAGCTGCATCTGCACTTGGCCAGGGGTGACAGGGTTTCAGGTTGCTCAGGGGAATTTGGTTTCCTTATTTTTTCCACTAGGGAGTGAGGTAGTGAAAGAGGAAATAATCTGTGTTGACTTGGGAGGCTTGGCCTCCCTTGGGCCAGTGCTGGGTTATGCCTGCCAGGAGCTGCTGCCCTGATGGCTGCAGACCCCTGGGGCCACAAGGCTGAGAGGCTTAGAGAGAAGGCATCCCAGGATACTCAGAGGGCCCAGCACCATGTTGGCAGGACCAGTGGTGTCCTTCTGAAGCCTTGTCTGGTTCCTTGTGGGAAGATGAACAGGCAAGAGGCTGTATGTCACTTTCCTTCTTCAGCTGCCATTCATTGATACCACCAGGCCTGGGCCTCAGTTACCATCATCTCCCAGTCTGGCTGCCTCTGCCCAGCTTTCAAGGACTGTGTAAAAGTCCACAAATGCATTCACTATGGACGCACTAACTCCTCAAACAAAGATTTATTGAGCATCTACTATGTTCCAGGCACTGGACAAGGTACTGAGGCCACAGAGAAGAACTGGCCATAGCCCCTCCGTCAGGGCCACGGCTCAGCCTGTCCCTCTTTTGGCTGTGGCTCCCTTCCCCACAATTCCAACTTGGACAGATGAATACTTCAGGGAAGCACATGAAAGGGCCCCCGTTCCCACCTCATCTTTTGTTTCCCACAGTTCAGAACACAGAAACTTCCTTATAACCCAGTCTCTGCCTGACTCCTTTCTGCCCACGGGCCCACGGAAGCTCTTACAATCAGGATGTGATGGTTTCTTGTGGTACCCATCCTACTACAAGGGTTTCCTGAGAACCTTACTTTTTCCTGGAGCCCAAGGGGTCCCAAGCCCTTGGGACCTCTTTCTGTGTGGTGTGTGGCTCGGGCTGCCAGCACCTAGAGAGGGTGTCTTTGATTCACATGAAGGTGCCTGACAGGAGTCATTCCTGACTCAGCAAGTGAGGTGAGTCAAACCCCTTGCCATGTCAGGTCCTCTCTGAGACTGGCTCAGTGCCTAAGACCATCCTCATTCCTTCTGGACATGACTATAGGTCATTCCCAGTATTCCTTTCTTTTCCCACTGTGGTGTGTATGTGTGGTCCTTGCTCTGCCTTCTAACATTCTGCTGCAGCTCCTGGCACCACTTGGAGACCTGGAAAAGCTACACATAGGGACAAGGCCTGGAATCAGGAACCAACAAGCATCCAACTCATTGGTATATTTTTTTAAAATCTCATTTAATTTTAGGATGAGGGGCAGTCTTCAGAGTCAGTCTTAGATTTTTCCTGATTCATGTTTCATTGGAACATCTTGATTCTACAACATGCTTACAGTGATGGGCACAGACTTTGGAGAACCCAGTCCTGGCATCACCAGGACCTGGTAACTTCCAGATGCCAGGAAGCACTGGTAAGAGGTGAGGAGGGGTTGAGAGTCTAGGATATATTCTGGGGTTGAGGATCACAGAAGCTCACTCACATCTATTTGTAATCCAAGTCTACAGATGTTGGTTCTTGGAAGGAGGAAAGAATATTTACTGGACAAGAAGTACTGTGTGAATGATAAAGAAGCTCAGCAGGTTTTGCCAGACATTGCTAATTAATTCTCTTGCTGCTTATTTTATAGATGATAAAAGTTAGGGAGAGACGTGTTAATTGGCTTCAAGGCCCCTGAGCCAAACATGACCACTCTGAGAAATCCAGGTGACTTCATGCTTTTCCATCTCTCAGCCCTGCACTAGAGAAGATTTCTGGACATGAAGAATCCTTTCATAGGGCTGACTGGAGACACAGTGGAGGGTGTTAGAAAGAGATGGAGCTTAAGTTAAATACACTTGAAGTTGAATCTCAGCTCTGTTTTCTTTTTATGACTTTGTATATAGAGGAAGGATGGCTGGAGAACTCTGCTCTAGTTTTAAGGCTGGTTCTGGGATCAAAGAATTAAGAATGTCAGCTCAGATGGAAAAACAGAGGCCCAGAGAGGGGAGAGGGCCTTTCCCAGGGTCACACAGCTGGTGGGGAGCAGGAGAGGCAGCTCCCAGGAGCTGCATTCCTGGGCCAGCTAGTTATCACTGCCCTGTCACTCTGTGCCCTCTCAGTGAGAGACACTTTGGAAAGGCTGAGGGACCTCTGTGGGGGATCCGACACTCACGGCCCCATGCTGCCACTTTTGATCACTCTGAGAGAAGCGAGAACCGTCCCCTCTGTCCTTTCCTCACTGCCAACAACTAGTTTGTTTCCTGTGCTAATGCCTTTGGGGATTTCCAGATACTGTCCCCAGTCTGCCCAGAGCCATGCAGAGAATCCTGGCACTTGCACTCCCATCCTCATGGAGTTTGGTCTGTCACCTTCACGGACTGCTGATGGGAAAAGAGACTGGTGTGGCCTCTTTGGAGGATAGGATGGCACAAAGAACCATGAGCCTCAAAGCTGTGCAGACACGTCAACCAGCAATCTCACTTCTAGAAGTCCAGTCCAAAAAAGTACTTAAGCAATGGAGTCCATGGCTGCCTTGTTTATAATTACACACACAGAGAGGGTTAATCTAAATGTCTATCACAAATAGGTTGCTTTCATTGTGGTGTATCCATGCAGTAGACTACTAGGTAGCCACATAGTGACTTGAGGTGTAATCTCTGTTTAATGATATGGAGAGATTCCCATCGTAATTCCCACGATGTGGAGAGATTCCCCCAAGAGATTTAGAGTAAAAGAAACCAGTTTGTTTAAAAAAATGATATGAATATTTACATAGATGCTTAGAGGAAAGTTTTAATGTCTATATACCAAAACATCAGCAGTAGTTATCTCTGCTTTGTGAGACTTTAGGTGATTTTAATTTTGACTGTTATATTCTCGAAAATGAAATTTCACAATGGTGACACGTTATTTTCATAATCAGATAACAGAACAATGGTGGGAAGGTAAGGACTCGGCAGATCCCCTGGATCTGGGTGTACAGCATGGTTGTGGGAAGGCAGCACTGACCCCTGTGCTTTCCTGGTTCCTGGTCAAGATGGGGTGAACTCCTGTGTCTTGTGGTGGGTTCCCTGGGAACTCCTGCTGCCCATCTGTCCTGCTCCTGAGGACCTGAGCTAGGCTGCCTCTGTCTCGGAGGGAACTGCAGTGGGTGGGACCTGCTGGCACTTGCCACAGGGGATATAGAGGAGGTGTTCTTGTTAGGGGCTGTGGGGAGGGTGGGTTTCCTCTGCTTCTCTTCTAAATAGATAAGGCAGATTTCTACCTGGGGGGTTGCCAAAAAGAGTAACCTCTGAGAAACCAGGATGCAGTGCCCTCCCTGTCCCAGCCCAGAAGTGGCCAGGGTGCTGTGGATTGGCACAGGCCCCGCCAGGCATCCCTCCAAGCCTGGCGGGCCCTGGGACTGGGTGAGCCAACACTGGTGGGAATCGCAACTGGAGGGAAGGCAAAGTGTTGCCAAGAGGAACTTGGGCCCTGAATGTTGGGCTGTGGACACAGCCCTGTGATTGGCTGAGGTCGAAAGAGATTTGATGGCCTCTCACGGGGGTGGGGAGGAAACTGCTCTCAGAGTGAGAAGAGCTGAGTGGAATCCTTGGTCACCCATGCTGTTTTAGGCAGGTCAGTTGACTTCCGAGCCCCCATCTTCAAATTTATGGAACGGGGTGTACCTACAATCCCTTGTCATGTGATTGTAGAGGAAATCCCTTGACATCTATAGATGTAATGGAGTGGACTTAGGAAGGCAGTAAGTCATATATAGAAAGTCAGAGAGCCCTTAAATTCCTCTGAAATGCAGTGCCATCTCTCAGTAACTGAGCCAGGTCTTCCTTTAGCACTGGGACAGATCATCATTTCTTCATTGGGCAGCCCCAAGGGCAGCAGCTCAGTTGTTTTTGGAGAGGAGGAAAGGGGGACGCAGCCTAAGACAATCACATGTTCATACAGGGACTGAGACAGCAACACCCTGGCTGAAGCTCACTTGGGAACCAGAGACATGAGAAACTGGCCAGACCTTTTAAAATTGAGGGAAAATACATATTACAGTAAAATATACACAGGTTGGGCTTCCTAGGTGACACTAGCGGTAAAGAACACACTTGTCAACGCAGGAGACGCAAGAGACGGGGGTTTGATCCCCGGGTTGGGAAGATCCCCTGGAGGAGGGCACAACAACCCACCCCAGTATTCTTGCCTGGAGAATCCCAAGGTAGCGGAGGCTGGCGGGCTACAGTCCATGGGGCCACAAAGAGTCAGACACAACTGAAGCACCTTGGCATGTCATGTATGCATAGATTTATGCCAAACAGAATCACCAAGTTCAGATTGGTTAGAGGTGTGTGTGTGTATGGTACAAATTTCCTGTACACATATAGAAGGAAGTTACTTTTATTAGTTAGACAGATAATTATTATGGGTTTCTTCTGTTTCCTCTCCTTTCAACATTATTCTTTTGCTTTTGACACTGAGCAAGGAGACGGGGGAAGGCAGTTTGCATTCACTCTGACCCAAAGTGACGCTGCCCACCCGTGCAGCATACTAAAGCTGCCCACTGCAAGTACAAAGCTTTCATAAGCAGACAAGGGCAGGCAGGGGCAGGAAAGAACCTTGTTTGGGGTGGTGGCCTTAACCACTGACTTTGTGACATAAACAGCTGGGCTTCTCCTGGCCCTGCCTGTCCTGGGATGTTTACTCAAACCTTGTAAAAGCTTTGAAATAGCAGCCCTGCCCCAACGAGGCAGAAGAGGGATGGGACTCAGGAAGTTTAGCATGTCCTTCCAACTTGAGTACTGGCTGGCTTAGGTAAGACAGAGGCGATGGGAGAGAGGATGGGAGGAGGTAGGACTGAGTTGTAGGACCTGAGAAACTGTGCCTGATGCTCCTAGTTATGCCCAGTGTGAGGCTTAGATGTCTGCAGAGTAGCTAGCTTATGAGTAGGAAAGATGTGCTGACTTGGACTGAATTAGCGTCAAAATCATGTGTTTAAAAAGTGGTGAGAATTTCTAGATCCAGAAGAAATAATCAGGTAAGTACGCTAAGATGTGTATGTGTATGTGAATATGTGTTTATATATGTGTATAAACATTTATATGTATATATGTGTATATATACACAAGCATAAACACACTAGGTTGTTTATCACAGAATTGCTTATAAAAGTGCAGTATCTACACGACTGCAACAATACAGCTCTTCAAAGGAGTGAGGCAGACCCAGATGGACTGATATATTAGACTGAAAAGAAACTCAGATCACCAGCAAGTTTGTTCTGTATGATTCTATGACTAGGGTGGGGAGGAAACCTATATCCATAGGCTTGTATGAGGAAAAAGACTGAAGGTAACATATAAATATGAAGCATAGTTACAACTGAGCAGTGGAGGTTTTTAAAATTATCTTATAGTTTTCTTTTTGTTTCTTTCTGTTTCCCCCCCAAATTTAATTTAGTAAAGCTGCATTACTTCTGTAAGAAAGAAAAAATATAAGAAAATAAAAAGCATGGGAAAAACCCCAGAAAACTTGCAGGCAATGTGTGGACCAGGAGCTACAGCAGAAAAATAGATACCTTGATCTCATTTTGCCAAATTCCAGCTGTAAAGTCTTGGGAAATTCCAGTGTTCCCTCTCTACAGATGACAGGCAACTGAGGTCCCAAGATATTAACACATAATTTCTTTTAAACTGTATATTCAGTACAAGTCATCTTATTGATTATTCTCCTCTCTGAACTCCCTGGCATTTTAGCTGTAATACAGTTATTACATTTTAGCTATAATACAGTTTACTATGCATCTTCAGATTCCCCAAACATTTACTAAGTGCCAGATTGTCCACCATTCAGGCCAGAAGGCCCGGCCTGTGAGTGAGTGAATGAAGGCAGGCGTGGAGTCCAGCCCCTTCACGTCTGCTCTCCTACTGGCCCCCCCCCCTGCCCCCCCGACGGCTCTGAGAAGGTGCCACCACTCTCCCTCTCTTATTCCACTTGAGGAATCTAGAGGTGGAGGTGGGACTTTAATCCAGAGCTCCAGCTTCCAAGGCAGCGCTCCCAACATCAGCAGAAGGACAAGATGCCTCCAAGCTCTCCTCCTCTTTGCTTCCTCTGAGCACTGAGACATTCTCTAGGGGGAGGGGCTCTGCTGATTATGACCCTTGCCAGGATCCTTAGGAGGGATCCACTCTGAAATTAAAAATCCCTAAGTGAACAAACCTTGAGCTTTCCTGCTCTTTCCTTCCCAGTCCTGAAAGTGAGGCCAGGTAGAGGAGCTTCTGCCAGGAGTTCAGCGAGTGAGGGTGCACGGAGTGTCAGTCTCTCTCCATTGCTGGGTGTTAGCTTAGCCCCGTCCGGCACCGGCTGAGAGCAAAGCTCCTGGCTTAGCATGTGAGCTCCTCTGGACCGGACAGCTGCCTCGCTCAGGCAGGGCAGAATCTGCCGCCCTCCCCTGTTTCCTTGAAATCCATACAGGGACGTGGTTCCAAGTAGCTGGTGCCAGGCCCTGCAAGCTCCTACTTGTAAAAATGGATTTTAAAACATGTGAGGATATATGCTGCTTCTCGTGCCTCTGGACTTCTCTAGGTGTCAGCATGAATCTCAGGGAGCCTGAAGTGACCCTGGGAAGCGGGCAGGGAAGGGGAGGTGATGACTATAATTAATTCCCTTGCTTTCACTCTAGTCCTCCCTCCACTCTATTCTCCAAAAAGCCGCCAGACTGACCTTTTAAATATGTCATCTGATCTTGGTAATGCACTGCTTAAAGCCTTCCAGTGGCCTCCCAACTCAATGAGTTCTAGAATGCTCTACAGGATCTGGCCTTTGTCTCCCCTTGCCTTGCTGTGGCTACATTGGCCTTCTGGCTGTTCCCTGAATGCTCTGGGCGCCACATTTGTCCCTGTCTCACGGCCCTTGAACTTGTTGTCCACTATCCCTGGAATACAGTATCCTTAGATTCCCACAAGCTGGCTTCTGCACATCATGAAGGTGTCAGCTTGGGTGTCACTTCCCCAGAGAGGCTTTGCCTGACCACCCTGTCTTATAATACCACCCACCACTCCCATTCTCTACCTCCTTTTGTCCTAGTACCTGACATCTTACTGGATTGTTGTTTATTGTTTTGTCTCCTCTACCATTATTTACGGAGAAGGCAATGGCACCCCACTCCAGTACTCTTGCCTGGAGAATCCCATGGACGGGGGAGCCTGGTGGGCTGCAGTCCATGGGGTTGTGAACAGTCGGATACGACTGAGCGACTTCACTTTCACTTTTCCTTTTCATGCATTGGAAAGGAAATGGCAACCCACTCCAGTGTTCTTGCCTGGAGAATCCCAGGGACGGGGGAGCCTGGTGGGCTGCCGTCTCTGGGGTCGCACAGAGTCGGACACGACTGAAGTGACTTAGCAACCATTATTTAAGCACCCAGCCAGCAGAGACCTCATTTGTCTGGTTCAGTGCTTAGAACATACTTGCAACCCTGATATTTGTTAAATGTAGAAATGAATGCTCTTTTGATACATGAGGAAACTGAGGCTCAGACAAGTGAAGAGTCTCGCCCCAGTTTATACAGCTAGCAAGGGCCAGTGATGGACTCCAACTTCATGCCTGTGCTCCAGCCTAGAGTGGGCGAAACTCAGGAAAGAGGGTTCTTGCAGGGCCACTTAGGAGCAGACAGCCTCTTGGACAACATTCTTTTATGCTGATGTTAAGCAACAGATCTTTCAGAGACACAGGCCTCTGGGGGAGTCTGCCATCTGTCGGCTGCCACGTTAGAGCCTCTGAAGGAGGTCAGCAATCCAGCCACTCGCCGACTGGTGAGTATCCGGGAAGGAAGGACCAGAATTTAAAGAAGCCTCTCCTGCCCATCTAGATGAACTTCTCAGACCACAAGCAGGGTCATGTGGACTCATAGATTTTTTAAGGGCCACTGGAAAATCTTTGCTTCCCAGTTGGGGAAACAGGCCCAGGGATGGGATTGACTTGCCCGTGGCTGCCCTGTGGTCAAGTGGTCCATGTGGCTGGCACCATGGTTTTGCAACCCAGCTGGGATTGATTGTCTACCCACCGCAGACTGGCCAGACTGGCCCGGGGAGACAGAGTGCATCACCCTCCCACACGTATTGCTTCCATGTGTTTGGCTCCCTTAGCACACGGCACTGACCCTTTCCAGATTCAGTGCTGGGGCCAGCAGAGGTGGGGGTGTTAGGGCCAAGCTGTGGGAGATAGTCACATGAGGAAATGCACTCTTCTTCTCTTATTAGGGGTCCTCGGGGAGGGAAAGGGCAGGACAAAAACAAGGATATTGGGGGACAATCATTCCTTACTTCCCCACTACCCCAGAAGTTGCCTTGGGGGGTAAGAAGAGACCACTGGTTTGCTCTCTATAGTGGACTTGCACTTGGCACAAGGGACCAGCTGAATCTGGCACCAATTCCACACACCAGAGTGCACTGCTGAATAGGGGGCAGGGATAAAAAAGGGACTGCACAGTTCAGCTGGGCAGCACTTCTTAGTGGGCCCCCGCCCCTACCACTGATGACTCCAGTCCCAAGCCAGAGATTCGGGAGTTGTGTTGAACATTAAAACTGGTGTCCTCTTTGATCTGATCCTTCCTTTCTTGATCATGCCTAGTGGTTCAAAGAATTGCCCCCAGCATACCGTGTCCTGGTAGTGCTGAAAGAATACCAGTAATTGTTACCAAACAGCGGATGGAGTGTGGAGACATGTTCCCTTTGCCCAGCGGGCTCCCAATTGGCACTTCATTACAGCACAGACGGGGCGGGGGGCAGGGGCAGCATTGGCATTTCCTGTGTGCCCACTCAGGCCGGCCGCTTGACCTGATGACTGATAAGTGCTAGATGCTCCGACTAGCCAGCGTCCAGTGTCCCCACCATGGCAGGGCCACCTCCCTCCTGTTTCATGAAAGCGGCCCTGGTTTCCTTCAGACCCTAATTGGACTGCATCTGGCCTTTTGCTCTACCACGGCCTCCTCACAGAACGCTGGCTGCGGGCCGTTCCCTCCTCCGGCCAGAACAATGCCGGGCTCTGGTCACTGACCCCGGCCCAAGCAGGCCTGCCAACTCCATGGCTCCCAGTCGTCACTCTGCACAGCAAGACTGGCTTCCCATACACACAGCTTCTCTGCAAGGAAGGTTTGGGGGCTACCCCCACACTCTGACTGACCACTTCAGGCCCGTCCAAACTCCTCCCACCTCTGGGTAGAGAAGGACCAAGATGTGACCCTGAAGGATTTAATTACTCATCAGCATTTCTAGCAATGCTTCCTCCCGCTGCCTCCTGCTGGGCCTCTCTGTACGGCTGTGGGTCGTTCATCCACTTGGACTGATACCAGTCACTGCCCCCTTGCTCAACCTGACCTGAAATCACAATGCTCTGAACAAGAGTAAGTGGGGCAGCCGACGTCTCACGAAGGGAAGACTGGCAGCTAGGCTGTGAGCTCGCCATGCCCCATGTGGGGCTCGGCTAGTATTCTACACTTTCTTTTCTCTCTTGGAACTGCTGCTTTCTCTCTCTTGCTGTCCTCTAACCTCTTCACTGCCTTGGGAAAGGGGGCCTCTCATGAAACAACCATTACCACCATTGTTTATCAAGCTTGTGGCTTGCCAGGCACTATGCAGCGTTCCTTACGTTCAGGGTCTTACTTCATCCTGACAACCCGCAGAAGCAAATGATTTATCTGAGAGTCTGCAGCTTATAGAAGCTGAAACTGAGAGTCCACCTTAGGTTCTTTGTTGCTCAAGTCCTCATGTTCTTGACCGCTACATGACATGTCTCTCTTTCACAGAAAATGTAGCTTCTGCTAAACCCTGGAACAGACCCTTGTAAAATTGCCTTTGGCCTTTTTTATTGGGTCCCCTCTGCACAGATCATGCACAGGCAGTTTGGACGAGATACACAAATTAAAATCCCAATTGAAAATATCAGAGAGATCTGCCAGCACCCCTGCCACAGTTATGTGTTTGCCCCCATGAGGAACTGGAGTCCCACTGCCATTTCCTGTACCCCAGCTTCAAGAGCCAGTCACACGGACCGGAGTGTATCTGCCTTGCACTTCTTGGTGGCCTCTGCTTCTCCCAGTAGATTCTGCAAGGTGTTTCCTGTAGATCTTGCTGACGGTCTTTGCTGGCACGTAGCAAAATCCGCCCAGAACATCATGATCTGTTGGCCTTTGCCTGGACCGGGTTTTGTTTTTGTTTGGTCTTTAAAAAAAAACAAAACCCTCTCCCCCCCACCCCCACACCCTACAACCAGGGGCATGGGAGCGGGAGGAAGGAGGAAAGAGATGAAGGTAAAAATACTGACAGTGAAAAATATTGAATATTCCTTCTGTTTCAAAATAGAAACCTCTGGGGCTAGGATGGAGCTTGTCTGGGTTCAGGTTGGATTGAGGTTGAAGTTGAGATCAAGGTGGCAGGCTTCTATGCCTCACAGTACACCCTTCAGGAAGAGGTTAGGGTTCAGGTTGGGTAGAAAAGAGACTCCCTCTTATTTTAAGAACAGCTTTTCTGAGCAGCTCAAGGAGCATTTGAAGTAAGCCATCCAGGGAAGATGGGGGCAGACAGTGCCCCATCACACTCTACAGGAGAACTAGAGGGACCCAGAGGAGAGGTGAGTTGTTTAAGGTTACTCAGAACACTGAGTGGGCTGGAGAATCCACACATCTATTCGATCACTATCTTAGCTGCTGTGAAACTACATCAGCAGGGCAAGGGTGACTGAGTTTTATCTTCATGGATGTGGCATATCCCCAGTTAGTACATGTGAGGTCATTAGAGCATAGTTCCCATGGAGATGCCACCCTGGAATCATTTTTATTTACCTTGGATTAATATACAATTGTGGGGGTTAAAGACAAAAGCCTTCTTCTCGGCATTTTTAGAATCCTTCTGTAGGTAGATATGGGGCTACTCAGAGGAGGAGGCCTGACCTGGCATTAATGTACAGTGCTCCCATAACGAGTTTAACCACTGAAATTATCCCCGGTTTGTTGACATTCTTGGAAATAAACTCTTTACTGGACTGTCAGCCTGGAAAATAGTATGTTACTACAAAAAATAAGATAACGGCTCATAAAGAAAACAGATTGGCAAGGGTGACTCAGACTGTGCAGCTGATGGACCGGGTGGGTGACTTAGGAGCCAGTTCCATCCAAGCTGCAGTCTCCAGTTTTGGCAACTGCAAATCATCCAGACAGGATGATTTAAAGTCCAGTTAACAACGACTTTTACGACAGCGCCACAAGAGTCACCTACAGCATCCTAATTACTTACTCAGGTTTGATCAACTCTTCAGAAGTATGACTATAGACCCGATAAACAGGGAGAGCATGACATCCTGGCCCATTACCAATGGATAGGTAGAAGCCAGGGGAAATGAATGAATTAGAGATATAAGGGGATGGAAAAATAACCTTAGCCCTTTAAGTTGTGAGGGGCCCTATAAGACATGCAGGGCCCTTTATTATAATAATCCAAGCCCTTTATTTTTGAGAATAAAAAACTAGTACTGTCAGAGAAGAAAGTGATTAATCAAACTCACAGAGCACATGTGTGGAAGAACCAGAAAGAGGATCCATCTCCCAACTCCTGGCCCAGGGCTCTTTCTACTACTTGATACTTTCTATGTAATGACTCCCCACCTGCCCACCCCAAATTTCTTTACTTCCATACCAGAAAAGACCAGTTAGTAGAACAAGTAGAGTTCCTTATTTGTGTGTGCTCAGCCACCAAGTCGTGTCTGACTTCTGGTGGCCCTGTGGATTGTAGCCCACCAGGCTCCTCTGTCTATGCTGGAGTGGGCTGCCATTTCCTTCTCCAGGGGATCTTCCTGACTCAGGGGATCTTCCTGACCCAGGGACTGAACCCGCATCTCCTGCACTCCCAGGCAGATTCTTTACCAGAGTAGATCTGTCAGGAAGAGCATAGAGAGTGGGGAGGGCGAGGTCTCTCTCAAATTTGTACACTGATCAGCAGCCCCTGGGAAATCGGCATTCATCCTCCACTAACTCAATTGGGGAGCTCAAGGTCCCAAGTGAGGCAGAGAAGGAGACTTGGAATCATGTCATAGTTGGAGGAAAACCATCAAATTCTCGGCAAATTCTTATCTTGGAGACTATGTAGGGCACATGACCATGCTCTTCAGATATCTTGTTTTGTGTAAACCCAAAGTGTCAGCTAGTTGGAGGAAGCCACAGAGAGGCAGTGTAAAAGAGAATTTTAGAACAGTCAAGAAATGGCTCAACATGGAACCTAGGTCAGCACTGTTACCTAGTTGCCAGACTAACCCTGGGATGATAGGATGAGTGACTGTGAAGGTCCCACCGATCTAGAGTCTGTGGCCTTAGAAATATGTCTGTTCCCCTACACTACAGTCACACACTGCTTCTGGAAGGGAGTTATGAACCAGTGGTGGAAAACAGCAGCTCCAGAGTCAGGCTGCCTGGACCAGCATGCTTTGTCCATCACATCCTACTCATTCTCTACAAGCCTCAGTTTCTACAAGATGGGGCTAATGATAGTACTTATTTTACCAAGTCTTAATGAAGCTCAAATGGAATAATCCAAATATTCAGCATAAATGTGCATAGCAAATGCTTGATGGATGATAGCATTTATTATAATTAATGACTATTATGCTGCTGCTGCTGCTAAGTCACTTCAGTCATGTCCGACTCTGTGTGACCCCACAGACGGAAGCCCACCAGGCTCCCCCGTCCCTGGGATTCTCCAGGCAAGAACACTGGAGTGGATTGCCATTTCCTTCTCCAGTGCATGAAAGTGAAAACTGAAAGTGAAGTCGCTCAGTCGTATCCAACTCTTAGCGACCCCATGGACTCAGCCTACCAGGCTTCTCTGTCCATGGGATTCTCCAGGCAAGAGTACTGGAGTGGGGCGCCATAGCCTTCTCAGTGTTATAATTGATGACAACAGTATTCTTATCAATAGGGAAAGCTGGGCACAGCCTCCAATGACCATTCTGCTGCTTTTTATGGCAGTGTCTGGCAAACATGTTCATCTCTGAGACTCCTATTACTTAATCTCCAAAAGCACTGGCATATCAAGGAAAATGTGTCCCTATTTGTTCTGTGTCATTCCAGGTGGCAACATCTGCAGGTACTGGGGATGTGCTCCAGAGACTATCTCAGCCAACATTTTAGTATGAGTTGCCCATGGACAGACTGAGTAGGAAGTTCTAGGTGTCGTGTCATGACTGCAAAGCCCTGGCCACCCTCAGATGTACAGCAGAGGGAGTGGGGGGTGGTCTGTGGTCACCCAGCGTCCAGCAGCAGGGCTGGCTGTGATCCAGCACATGCACTGTTTATTGGGCCAGCCCTCTTTTGGAGAACACAGATGCTCCATCAGGAGAGGTGTGTTCTGGGTGGTGCACAGAACCAGGAAACAGACTGGTCTGGTTTGGTGTAGGTAGCCATTCTGGCAGCCGGATAGGGACCTGCAGAAGATCTGGAAAGTGCCTGTGGGCTTCTCTGTGTTTCTAAAGCTCATCAGTCTCACTTGGTCCACAGGCAACTCTTCTGGGAGGGAATGAGCCTGTATGTCAGGAGGTGATGGGTGTGGGGGAATTGGGGGACTTGGGTTCATTTGGAAAATTTTATGCCAGGTAGCTTCCATCTTTATTATTTTTTACCCTCACAAATGTGCTATTCACCTTTCTTCAGAACGAGAAAACTGAGGTTTGGAGAATTATATACTGGCCCAGCTTGGAAGAGTTGGGCTGGGTTCAGAAGTCCTTTTCTCCAGGACACCCATATGCTTAAATACAGTTAAGTGTAAGGTTATGAAGACAGGACTGGGGGCGGAGTGGTCAGGGGACCAAGGACCTGTGCACAGAGAGGCAGCATCACTGTCTACAGGCCCAGTTTGTGGAGAGTCCTGAGAAGTCCTGCATTCAAGCTCCTGTCACCCAGAGAACTTGACATTTGCTGGGGTTGGAATGAGCTAATGGGGACTCCTCTGCTTCTTTCCAGCCAGGTCTTCATGGTCCCTTAGCTGTGGGACCTCTGACACTTCAGGCTCAGTTTGACCTCTGTGCCTTTGCTCATGCAGTCCCCCTGCCTGGAACACCCTTCTTCTCTTTCCATTATCAAAACCAAACATTCTTCCTGGTCACTCCTGGCAGAGGAACTGACTTTGGAAAGGTACAGCCAGTTATAGGGGTGGAATGGCTGCACAGCAGAGGAAGGTTAGTGGGAGCTAGGACTAGATGCAAGCACCTACTCACCCAGCAACTATCTACTGAGCATCTACTATGTTCCAGGCATGATGTGAGATGTTGGGGATAGAATGGTGAGCAAAACAGGGCACGGTCCCAGCACAGTTTAGTTAGTTGGGGAGGAAGGGGTGGAAAGACACATTATTCAAATGAATGCACAAACATATACTCAGAAACCAGGGACTATGATAAG
>SJXQ01006776.1:23895-129974 GCA_006408695.1 Aepyceros melampus | reverse complement strand
TAACAGGAGTCAGGGGAGGGGGAAGGGTTGGGGGAAGGGGTTGGGGGAGGGGTCAGAGAAAGCTTTCTCCAAGAAAGTGCCCTTTGAGTTGAAATATAGTTGAAATATAAAAGATGGGTAGGAGTTCTAGATAAAGGGAAGCAGAAGGTCTTATGCAAAGGGAATGACAGTACCTGAGGCCTTGCAGCTGAGCAGGGTAAGACCAGGCTATCAATAATGTGTCCAGAAAAATTTGCTTGTTCCTCCTTCCCACTTTTCCTAGTCCTCAAACCAGTGCTCCTGTCACCCAAACCACAAGGCTTTAGGAAGTTAACTCTGTTTTGGGAAGTTAACCCCACCTCAAAGTTCTCAGCATCTTGTCTTATATATAAGTCCTTCTCTGATAGTTCAGCCTTAAGGATTTTCATTTTCTCTGCATTTCTGATGTGTTTGACTTCGTGGGTGAATGTCTAGATTTGTACAATGTCAGGTTGTAGGAAGGTGGCTGAGCTTTTCTGTCAGGTGTATATGGATTGAATTCCTAGCCATATGACCTCTGAAAAATATCTTATCTCTCCTGAGTCATGTTTTCTTTATTGACCCAGTAGAAATCATACTGTATATCTTGCGCGTTAATTTTAAGGATTAGATATAGCATTTGTAAGGTTTTATTTCCTGTGTGTTTCCACCCGGGACACAATGCCTGGCAAGTTGTAGTCTCTCAAGAAATACTGATTGAATGAACAAGAGGCTCAAGCACTGTTCAAAGGGTAGGTGGTCTTATTCTTTACCGCTGACACCCCTCCCAATCACACTGTTAGGCCAGGGCAGGTTGTTCAAAGATACCAAGGATGGACTGAGTAATCCTGCTGTTACCCACTTTGACCAAAGAGGGCAGCAGTTAGCATTCTCTTCTTAAAACAGATTGGCCTCCTTAAAAGGCACTTAGATCTTATCTTTGGCCATTTTTCCATTCCCTCTGCTTTAGCTGTCTTGGAGCGTGAAGAGGGATAGCCTAGTCCTTCTCACACCTGTTTTGGTCTGAGGGTCTTCCCCCTGGGTTCTGGGGTGAGCTGAGGGTGCGGGGGAAAGATTCTGAGTGAACTGGGGCAAGGGCACACTTGCTTTCAGTGCCACCCTCCAAGCTGTGTCCTTTTGGGTCCACAGTCTTTCTGGCTGAAGTTAGGGAAGCTGAAGAGAGGAGGGAGAAGCCTTGACTGTTTTACAAGCTACTCAGTGAGTAAGGTATAAAGCACCAGGCTCTTCTCAGCATCTGTGCTGTACAGTCCCCAGAGATGGAGCAGAGAGCAGACAGTGCTGTTTGTTGAAACCACAACAAAGTCTTCTACCCACCTCTGATGCATTTTGGGGGCAGATTCGCTGTCTGCAAAGAGCCATCTGCAGGTCTGGTGTGCAAACAAGGGCGGTCCCTTGGCTTTCTTGCTCCAGGACCTATCCTGGAGTCGCCCAGTTCTCCTAGCAAACACATCCCAATTAGCAGGAAAGTAAGATAAATACTGTAGACAACTCCTGAGATGTTGCCAGCTGTTCTGGTCTCACAAAGTGACCTGACCTGAGAGCTCCAAGTTCTGAGAACCACTCGTCGGCACGGTATTTTTCTGGGCATTGCTTCAAAGGGGCCATAGTTGAAGACCAGGCTGCTATTCTGGTAGCCTCTTGTGTGGAATAAAGTTTCCCATGGGCCCCTGGGGAGGGCTGGAGTACTTGGTGGGTGGGGGGTGTTCTGTGCACCCCTCACCCATGTGCCTGCATGACAGTGAGCAGGTCAGCACCTCTGAACTGAGTGGGATAGAACCTTCCAGAGGCTGGTGTGCATTCTGGACTCTGGGACACACTGGAGCTGAGCCTGACAAAACACCCTGGAAAACTCCCGGAAGAGGTTAATGGGCTGGAAAGGAGGGTGTGGGGCAGACAGATTCATTAAATTTTAACTTTGAAGATCACAGATAGGATGTGAACTGGAATGGGCTCACTGGTGAGTCTGATGCTTAGTGGGGCAAGCAAGGCTTGGTCTTGTTTCTAGGTCTTTCTTGAGGCTCTGGCACCTACTCATTTAGGCCCACGTTATCATGAGGTCTACTGGCAGGACAAAGTCATAAGTCTTCATCACTGCCCTCAAAGAGTGAAAGCCCATCTGAGAAATGACATTGCCATGTATTGGAACAAGGCTCCCCTCCCCCACAAGCCAAGCATCCCTGTCTACCTCTTGGATTTCACTGTCCCCTGCCCCTTGTCTCACACTCTGCTTTCGTCACTCTAACGGGCTGGGCTTTCCTGCCTCTAAGCCTTTGCCTCTGGTTCCACCTCTACCTGAAGACCTTTTCCTTTTCTTTCTCTTGGCTGACTTGTGATGATTTCTTAGATCCCAGCTCAGGCAGGATACCTTCCCCAGACATGTTCATAGCACCACCAGGGCTGGATTCAGGGCTGACTCACTTGGGGAATGAGGACCATCTTCAAAGGGAGATGGTGCTAGTGTGATCTGGGTTTCTAGGAGGCCAGTGAATCAACTCCCTCGAAGTGTTCACCAAGCATGATTAGAATCACTGAGGCTCTTGCTCTGCAAAGCATGGTCAGAAGGGGACTGTCGGCACCCCAAGCGTGGAAAGTATGCCTCGCTTGGCCGAGTGTGTCTGCTGCACACCCCCATGGCTCTCTGACTAGGACCACCTGGCTTCTCATCTCACAAGATAGAAGTAAGCTTCCGTGACATAGGGGCTTCCTCTCCTCGCTGACTGCAGAACCCCAAGGCACAGCACAGGACCTGAGGCATTTAGTCCCTCAAATACATCTGAATGAATAGCATGAGTGAATGAATTAATTCCAATCACTCATGATAAAGGAAGAGGAGGAAGAGGAGGGAGAAGGGGGACAAAGGAGGAGGGGTGGGTACCACAGACCTCCATTAGGATGCCAGGCCTTGGGTTTGTCATCTGTGGGTGGAGTTTGGGTGCTGACTCTCTCCAGAGATGTTGTTAACCAGTGTCTCCTGTATCAGGACCCTGTGACTCACCTCTTCAGATGTGAATCTTCAGTATTTTGGGATCAGAGTCTCATTCTGACTTTTTGGATCACACTTTTCCCTGCACCCCTCTTCTTGTCTGGGTGACCCTTAGGGACTCTGGACCCCCCACTCCAACAGCCTAAACATGAAACCATCCCTGTCTCCTTTTATTGTATTACCTTTGATTCCCTCCTGCAGTGTCATCCATTCCTTCATTCAACAAGCGTTCTTGGGGCACCCTTGCCACATTCTAAGCACTGTACTTGGTCTGGAGTCCTAGATGCAGCCCCCACTGTTTAATAATGCAGGCCAGTGAGCGCCAAGAAACTGATTATTAGGAAATCTGTGTGAGAAGAAAAGAAGCTGAGCAGAAGACAAGAGGGACTGGTGTGGCCTGGGATGGACAGAAGGCTTCCAGGAGGAGGTGGCATTTCAGCTGGGTGGGTTGTGCAGGAAGAAAGACTGTGTGGACAGATGCCCAGGGAGAAAGTCATCCTCACAGAGACAAGGGGCATTACAGGACAAGAAAGTGTAGTGGGGCAAATGCAATGGGGGTGATGGAAGCTGTGGAGGGCAGATCTTGAGGTAGGGTCCCAGCTCTGGAAGCAGTACATACATTGTTGAGCTCCTCAAAATAATCCTGTCAATGCTGGGAAACCAGGGAGCCTTAGGATGGGATTGTTGCTGCTATTTGTTCTTGGGAGAATGAGGGGGCGCTGTGGGTAAAGGGTCAACCTTTCCCACTTTCTGTGCTTTGGGATATTGGTACTCCTTTCCTGATTGCATTCTCAGAGCAAAAGCCTCTGTGACTCTAATTGTGGTTGGTGAGGACTTTAGGGCAGCTGCTTTACTGGCCTCCTAGAAAACCCAGATCACACAAACAGCATCTCCCTTCAGAGTTGGTCATCAAGCCCCAGGTGAGTGAGCCCTGAATTCAAGGACCAGCCAGTCGTGGGACTTTGCTCTTCCTGGGCCAAATGATCCTTATCTTTCCCTCAAGGTGGCCATGGCCACTAGAAGAAATTGAGAGTAGCTGACTTTACAAGTAGTTGGATTAGAAATGACATGTATTAATACTATGTCTAGGTTTGTGCCCAGGTAGTGACTCTTAAATTTTGCCTTTTAGAAGTTTAAAATTGAGGTCACCATTTGAAACATAAAAGCAGGAGTGAGATGCAGATTTTGTTTGTGTTCCCTTTTCAATAACTTCTAAATTCCAGGCAACTTGACCTTTCTGGGACTGTGTTCCTTTCCTCCCTCCTCTGGCCCCTTCATCTCACATACAACAGAGTCAGCAGGGGCCCCTTTGTGTTTCCTGGCCTGCTCATGCAGAAATCCAGTGCTTACAAGGTGAGGAGAGCAAGGACCCTGCCAGCCCCCTCTGCCCCTTGCCAAGAGTCCCAGGACAGGGCATCCCCAGGACAGCCTTGCTGGCAGGGGGTGGGGTGCGGACCTCAGAACACAGGCAGGCACTGAGAAACAAGAGTCTGTGCAGAAAGAGGTTTTAATATCCTCTGGGTTTTAATAGCTTTCCCTGAGATGGAAACTTGGGTTGAAATGATTTGCAGCCCTCCAGATTTTTCTGAGTGTGTGTGTGTGTGTATTCGGGTTTATTTTTAGCTGCAGGGGTTTATTTCTTGCCAAAAAAAAAACCTGCTTAAATAAAACCAAGATTAATATTTTTACTTAAAGGAAAGAGTTAGTCAGGACAGGCTTTGAACTGGAGACTCCCTATCTTGTTTGGGAGTGCATCTTAACAGTCTGGCCTTGGCTTTGACATCAACAAAAAGGGCCTTTGAAACAGACAGAAGTGCCCTCGGGAGGCCAGGACAGGATGCAGGAAAAGCTTATTTGTGAGACTTCTCTAAGGAGCATTCTTTTCCACATAGCCTGCCCAGCCTGCCCTGCCTGCCCGCACCCCTCAAGTTCTCCAGGGCCTTCTTCCCGGAAAGGTGGGACTCTGCTCACTCCCAGCTGTTTTCCTTAGGCTCTCCCCACCAAGTCTGATCCAGGTTTCTATTATACTTCCTCTGGATTCAGATGAAGCAAACTGAGTCTCTTCACCAGGAAATGAGCTAAGACCCAAATCAGATGCCACCTCTAGGGAGCTCCTGACACCCTTCCCTGGGACAGGCTTTGCCCCTTTTTGTGGCATAGTGGCTGTGTTTGCCAGGTTTGAATACCACTCACTTGTTTCCTTTCCTGCCTTTCGTAGTTCACAGTAACTCTGTTCCAAGTTCCTCCAGGCCTTCATTTATCTCCAGATCCCTGTGAACTTAGTACCATAAACTATCACTGGACAGATGTTTATCGACCCTGTGAACTGGGGCCTGCCATTAGCCCCTTTTGATAGAATAAGTCTCAGAAAGACTTGGTCATTTGCCAGAACTTGCTCAGAGGAGCTTTTTTTTTTTCAAATTGTCCTCCATGTGGGTGGCACTTTTAGCTTCATGTGCTCAGCAAATATATATTGGGGGCCTGCTATCTGCCAGGCTCTCTTCTGGTTGCTTGGGTTACAGTAGTTATATAACAAAGACCCTGCTTGCTCATGAGGCTTACATTCTAGTGGGGAGACACAATCAATGAACACACAAGGTCTCTATAATACGGCAGATGGGGGCTGGTGTGTTGAGCACAGTAAGGCTGGCTGGCAGATATAGGGAATGCCTGGGGGAGGGAGGTAGGGGGTCAGGGGAGGCCTCCTGACCAGGTGAAGGAGGGGGTCATGTGGCTACTGAAGGAAAAGTGCTCCGGCAGCAGCTCTGCAAAGGCAAAGGCTTGGGAAGGGTGGCTTGTTTGGCATGAAGGACAGTAGGAAGGAGGTGGTGTGCTGGTGTGGAGCCAGCTGCCATTTCCTGAGATGGGGAAGCCGATGGGAGGTCGAGGTGTGGGTGAGGGCTGTTAACAGGAGCTCAGCTTTGGACGGGATGAATCTGACATGTTGTCTTAGACTTCCAGATATATAAATGAAGACTCTTGGATATATAAGTCAAAGGTCATGGGAGTTCTGGGTTGGAGGATGCAAAAATGTGGGTGCTGTCTGGTATGAATAGCACAGGCTGCATGTGAGTGAGAGGATGGTGAACCCTCTGCTGACTGGACTGAGTACCATGGAGGTCATGGGTGAGAGCAGTTTCGGTAGAGTTGGGGAGGGGCATGAGGTCATCATAAGAACCTTTTGAGCTTGGTAATCATCACACCAATATATAAGCTTGGATAGGAAGTGTCCTGCCCAGGGTCACACAGAGATAGGGCAACGACTGCATCCAGGTGCCATGTGCTCTGTGCATGTCCATTCCAGGGTATCATGGTCACTTCCATAGGGCTTTCCTCACTGACCTTTCAGCTTCTGAGTTTTTCCAGAGGGGCTTTTGGGGTTTGGGGTGGCCATGACAAAGACTGGGAACCAGAAGGATTCAGTTAGGGTGGACTTGGTAGGCCTCTGCCTCCCACCCTTAATTCCTAAGGCCCTTTCCTCAAACATGGACATCATCAAAGTATCATCAAAGTGTCCCCAAAGAGGCAGCAGATAATTGAAGAGGTGCTTGAAAAGGCCACGGGAGGCGGATGCTAAAGACCCTCAGTAGATGAGGAAAGACTGAATTATAGGAATCTTTTGGGTCCCTGGTTGTCTCCCTCTGGTTAGTACATCAGAGAATCTATAAGCACTCACCACCAGAAACACGGCCATATATCATCTGTTTAGCTTCACGGTTACAAAGTGCCTCTTTACATGTGCATTGCCTCACCTAATTAATCACTCTGATTAACCTCAGGCTCATAGTGTTGTGAGAAATCTCATGGATCATTAGGTTTTATGGTTTTTAAGTTTTCTTTTTTTCTTTTTCCCTGAAAGCCTTGCTGGGGAGCACAGGGTGCTAAACAGATGCTACTCTGTTATACTGCTGATGGTGATTATTTGTGGATTCCTGTTACTAATCAGAGGACATGTGTGTCAGTGATTGGAAAGGGAAGTGGGTAGTCAGAGGATGTGGGGGTCAGAGGGGATTATTAAGGGGTCCCTCCTCCTAGAGACAGTCTTCTCTGATTCTTAGCAGCACTGACAGTGGCGGGGGAGGGGGAGGTGCAGAAAAAGTACAAACTCTTTTGCAGTCAGTACAAATCTCACGGAAAAGTTTGGAGCCAGTCTGCTTTCTTAAGGGCCTACCAATTTTTTCCTCCACTGGGATGCAAAACTGTTCTCAGGGTATCTGATTTTCTTTTCCATAGTTGGAAGATGGGGACCATAATAGTCACCTCATAGGGTTGCCATGAGGATAGCGTGAGATAACATGTACACACTGCTTTGCACATCAGAGGGGTTCCTTGCGTGGTAGTTGTCACCAATGCATTCTATTCCTTCCCTCTTCCCTAGACTTACTGACGTGATGCAAAGGAAGGCAAGGAACTGATGGTTAACTAGTGGAAAGGCAGCAGGAGAAGTGAGAGAGCCTGATGCTGCCCTAGTTGCAGAGGCTGAAAGGCAGGCTGTCCATGAAGCATAGGAAGCGAGAATTGCTCAGTGGCTGAGCCAGGTGGGCTACAGAATCTTTTGCTTATTGCCTTTATTGTGAGTACTCTGACCTCAGAAAGGACCTTTTCTTTGTCACCCTGTTGAGAATGACAACTGGCAAATAAACATCAGGTGACCACTAGACAAGCTGGATTGCAGACATCCCCCCTTCCTGATTTCTAGAGTGCTACCACAGGAGTGGGCGTCATTTTCAAACTCCCAGAGCCCTCTGTTCCTTTAAGTCCAGACCCAAGAGACGAGTGATCCCAGGGTCCAGGCTTTTGTACCTACCTAGATCCTGCCTGCTGCTGTCAGGACAGCCCTTCTCTGGGGTTGACATTAATAGTGATTTCTGCTTTTGCAGAAGTTCATTCTGTCTTCTGGCCAGATGTGCCTTAGTTATTCTTGCTGTTGTCCTAAAGACTGTACATTAGGCCAGCAAAAGGGCCTTTGAGAGACAGGTATGGGGGCAGTGTGTGTGTGTGTGTGTGTGTGTGTGTGTGTGTCAGAGGTAGTATCTCACCCACTAGACCACGAGATGACTGAATCAACTCCTACATCACAGAGAGGCTCTGTACTGCTCTTGACAGGATACTAAAAGATAGGCAGAATCTAAGGTCTTCCCTTGGTGTATACTAATTCAGGTAAGGGATCCTTTGCTCTCAAACAGTCAAATTCCAAACAGTTTGGAGCAGAAAGGTCTGGATTTGATTGAAGATGGTTGGATAGGAGGTGGAAGGAGAGGACAGGAGGTAGGGCCAGTTCATAGCCCCTTTCTGAATCTCTGAATGTGCTGATGAACAGCAGACATGCACTTTCAGGGCACACCAGCGAGCTGCAGTGGAAGCAGAACCCTGTTGGCATCAAATTGGTTTTTGTTTAAAATTTATGCTGCTTGTGGTCTATATTACCATGGATGGGTGGCAGCAGGCAGCATACAGTTATTTCTGGAAGGGATGTGCCTTGTTTTACTTGTTTCTGTAAGTGCTTATTATTCCTCCCCCAATAAATAAAAAAATTATTTAAAGGAAATAAAGAAAATTCTATAGAGATACATGTTTGTACCTGGATCCTAAGATGTATGATATGTTCATGAGAGCCCCACATACATTTGGGCTTCCCCGATGGCTCAGTGGGTAAAAGAATCCACCTACAGTGCAGGAGACACAAGAGACACAAGCTCGATTCCTGGGTCAGGAAGATCCCCGGGAGCAGGAAATGGTGGCAACCCACTCTAGTATTCTTGCCTGAAAATCCTATGGACAGAGGAGCGGTGGCTATAGTCCATGTGGTTGCAAAGAGACTAAGCATTCACAAGCACATACGTTTAAATATCTATATGCCAATGGTATAAGTACATATAGCCTGGTCAATTTCTTATCTGCTTTTAAATTATTTCTTTTGAACTCTATATACTCAGAAACCCAGGAGTGTAAAAGGCCCCCAAGACTGAGATTTCAGGCTACACCTCACTCCGACTTCTCTGACTGGTGCTAGCCATGAAATTTTAACGTTGTCTTCCTGCTAGAAGGTACTTGCCGGAGGTGGGAAATGGGACTTCTATTTCTTGCTGTCACCTCCACAGTACCCAGCCCATTTTCCCGGACGCCTATCCAGTTCACACCTATGTAGGTTCAGTTGCTGGAGGACACTGGGGAGACAATGCAGGGGCTGCTGCCAGCAGGGAGGAGAATAAAGAAGGCCTGTGTCCAGCCAAGCCCATCTGTGCAGCCGCCACATCAAGGTGGTGGGAATGGTCAGACCTGCTACAAACTTCAAGTTTGGAAACTGTTTTCTGTTGTTGCTAAACCGTGACCTCCCTGCACCTCCCCTGTCCACTCTGGTCCCCGGGCCAGCAAATGCCTTGGGGGCATCCTGATTGCCAAAAGGAAAGTACAAAATAGCACACAATTTGAATTGCAGAGGAAAAACCGAAGCAAATAAAGACATATTAATTCACCAACCAAATAGGCGGATTTGGGGTTGGCCAGTGATTTTACTTTGGACGGACTTTGCAGATCTATTTGTGAGAGCAGAATGTTAGTTCAGTTCAGTTTAATGCAATTTTGTTTTTGTATGGAAAACACTTGGTGTGGCCTCTGTGCTGGGTCATCCCTACCTCAGTCTTTCTGGACCAGGACCATGGGATCTTGTTTGGTCCTGGCAGGTCCCTCTTGGGTTACATATGGATGATGAGATGAGATAGGCACCTGTGATAGAGTGGGTGCCCCAGGCTTAAAAACACCTTATAAGTTTGTTCTGACCAGTTAATGTCTGTTCCCCCACCTCTCAAAGAAATTTTTACAAGACTAGAGTATTTTGATGAGCTTGTCTTTCTCCTCATCCTAAGGAGAAGCCCTACAATGGGTGAGACCCACTGTAAGCTAAGGAGGCCTTAGTGCATGTTAGAAGCCTGAAGATGCTCAGGATGGTCACCTAACAGAAGTCATGGTAGTGGCAGAAATACTAATAATAGTGATGGCAAACACATAGGGTTTGGGATGAGCCACACACTGTCCTTGGTGTTTGTACTACTTAACCTTCATAGCAACTTTATGAGATATTGTCACAGATTAGGAAACAAAGGCACAGAGAGGCTTAGTAACTTTCCTAAGGTCACACAGCATCAGGGCTGGGATTCAGATCCAGACAATCAGGTTCCAGAGACCAGGCTCTTAAATACTATGTCATACTGCTCTTCACTAGTAATAAGTACATCACTTAGAAGCCACGTGAGGGGCACTGGGCCAAGATAGTCAGAGATTTAGGCAGAAAGAGCTCTGGGGATACAAGAATTTGCCTGAGGTTGTACATAATGGAGCTCAAACTCAAATGTGGCTTTCCGATTACAGAAACTTACTTTCCCCTGAACTATTCTCAGATGAAAGATTCTAAGCTCGGACCATTTCGGGTAAGGAAGGAACTGGCTCCCTGTGCATGCAGAAGCTTCCAGAAGTAGTGAGCTTTATAGAACAGGTCTGCTTATGACATGTTATGTCTAAACGAAGGCAAGCCATTTTTGAGCCAGGAAAGCGTAGACATTACTATTTAAAGGAATCCCTTCTGCTTTTCTCCTTCCCAAGCCAAGGACTCACTCCTTCGTTTACCTTCTGTATTAATGAAGCAGCAGAAGATGGAGCCAAATCAATTCAGGAAGAATCAATAGGAAAGTCCTGGCAAAGATGCCTTCTGCCCAACAGTTAAGCTGTTACAACCTGCCTGTGGGAGTTAATGTAGAGGAAATAGTCCCTGGGGCCTCTGGGAGGATGGCTTCCTGCCAAGGATGCTGTTTCAAAATTGGACACAAAGGTGGAGGCAGAATCTTTAGGGAGCTTGGCCTGGGATCTCGCCAAGCTCTCTGTTTTTACAACAGACTTGGAAACAATCACTTGCCTCTTTCACACCGAGCTGCCTTGCCTAAATTGCTAAACTTGCCAATAGGTTCCATGTTTTGCCATCCCTGGCAGCTAAGGTTTGGAGGGGCCCTTGATTCATCTGGGGCCTGACTTCATGTCTGACTAGGAGAGTAGATTCTAAGCTCATCTGGGGACAAACAGGATAGGATTCAGCTGGAGTAGGGGAATAGACGATGAACTGAGAAACAGAGAGGGACATCCAAAATGGGGAAGGATAACAGATTTACCTGAATAGGCAGGTGTGTGTGTACGTGTGTGTGTGCGTGCACACATGCGTGTGTATGTGTGTGTGTGTGCATGTCTGTGTGTGTGTAAAGGGTAACCTATTTGACAAACATTTATTGAGAATCTACTCTTTTTTGGGCTAAATGCAACCTGAGGTAAAAAGAGTGATAAGATCCTAGAACTGAAAGAGTTCAATCTGTAATTCAAACATGGCTACTATAAATATAAAATCCATTCCATTCTGGTTAAGGTCCTTCCCTGGTAGCTCAGATGGTAAAGAGTCTGCCTGCATGCAGGAGACACAGGTTCGATCCCTGGGTCAGGAAGATCCCTTGGAGCAGGAAATGGCAACCTACTCCGGTATTCTTACCTGGAAAATCCCATGGACGAAGGGGCCTGACAGGCTACAGTCCGTGGGGTTGCACAGAGTCAAACATGACTGAGCAGCTAACTCAATGAGAGAATCCAACTCCCTTTGATGGAGACACTCTCTGCCCCTATGATGGCATCACCTCGATCTCCCTGACTTTGTTGCTAGTTCTCGTTATTAGACAATTTTTTCTTTGGCTGGGTCAATGAATGCAACTTCTTTGCAGTTTCCGAGTTCTGTCTTTAAGCTCTATTTGAAGACAACTGTTGGGTGCTTCTTCTTCACATACTATAGAAAAAGAAGCCTTTTATAATCTCCAAGACAATCCCTTTCTTCTCTGTGTTCTTACTGCATATAGTAAATGCCCCTCTTAAAGTCTTTGTCATACTGGATCTCTCTAATTCTTTTTTTATTCATAATCAACTAATATTTACTGAGCAACTCCCTTCAACCAGATGTTGTAATAAGAAATTTCATGAGATGTTTTGTTTAATCCTCATTCCAATTCCCAATCCTCATTCCCTGACATAGGTAGTACATTCTCTTTACAGATAAGAAAATTGAGGTTCAGAAAGAGGAAGTGGTTACATTTCTCTCAGTTTCTGTATCTGTGGAATGCGGATGTTAATACTGACCTTGTAAGGCAGTTGTGAAGAGTAAATAAGTAAAATGTACTTTTGCACATAGTAGGTGTGTGATAAATGGGAGCTATTTTTTTCCTAGTAACAATCCTTCCATGGTCAGCCTATTTCATTTTGCCAATGATGATGACAGTAATAACATTTACCTAATGTACACTCTGTCCAAGATATAGTGCCAAGAGTTTCACATGCATTACTTGCCTAATCAATTCAGGTAACTGGTAACATTATTATCCTGTTTTATAGAAGAAGTTGGAGGCCAGAAACAAAGTTACTTGTCCACAATCATAATAACCATAAAAACAGGGCTGGGATTGGGAGCCCCTGCTCCCAACTGTTTCTTCCTCTACCACACCCTCACTGAGCTGCTCTCTATTGCATCTCATGCCATCTAACTGCTGGGTACCAAGGGCCCTATCACAGTACCAACTGGGGCATGGAGGGAAACTGGGGTGCATCACAACCCTGTGGATGTACCAGGATGTGGCAAAACAGGCATGCAATGCAAGTCCCAAATGAGGAAGAGCTCAGAAAGGGGTCTGAGAGAGCACGGGATTATCAGAGGTGCATGAAGAGAGGGCAGGAAGCACTGACAGGAGATTTTGGATTATGGTGAAACCATAGAGTCACTCCTCCAGAGGTGACTGCAGCCTAGAAATTTCTGGACAGCAGTTATGAACATTTAGGGAAATTAGCTCCAAAGATGTCTGCTTCCCTTTTCTCTTCCACTTCTCCCTGCCCCCAACTCCCCCCATCCAGGGTTTCTTATCTGAATTCTTGCTCTTATAAACACAATCATCTATTCTAGTTGCCTCACTATTACTAAGAAAGCAATTCCAGGCACACTGGCAGGTAGATGCCTGCTCTGAGATGTGGTCCCTCATATGGTTCAGGCCTCCCTAACCTCCCTGTTTGTCTTGCCTTTTTCTCCAGTGATCCGGGCCAAGGTGGTAGGCAAGAAACTGGTGAAGGAAGGGCCCTTTGGCACGCTGGTCTACACCATCAAGCAGATGAAGGTGAGTGATAGCCCAATCTCAGGCTCCAGGAGAGTTTAGGGGCAGGCAGGGGGCAAGGTTTCTGTCAGAGAGTCTTGGCCAGTGGAGGCAAGTGGAATTGGACTTAGAGTGTATGTTTGCTTGGTGTCTGAGCCCCAGCCATAGCCCCTCTACCTGGCAGGAGAGGGCGTAGATGAGGCAGCAGAAAGGGAAGGGTGGTGGTAGTGGTGGCCGTTTCATCCCAGAGCCAGGGCAGGTGGAGTCCCCCAGAAGCTGGGCTCTGAAACCAGACAGCAGACAGTCCTGTTATCTAGTTACTATGGGCTATGGCTAAGTCACTGCCCCTCCCTGGGCCTCAGTCTTTCTATCTATAAAATAGGGGCAGGTAGGAATGTTGACTAGATGGTCTCTACGGGCTCTTCTGAGGTTTGACTTTTTAGGATTAAACAATGCCTACTTTTATGCAGTCACTAAGTTTACAATCTAGGTTTGACCTCTCAAAACTTTACATTGAACTTATATCATAGGAACCTCAAGTCAAAGTAGGAACTGCACCCTCTTTCCCTACTTCCCTGGGTTTCATTGTCTTCTCACATCCCAGTAGTTAGCATCATCTACTAAGCGTATTCATATAATTGAGCATATTTGTGAACACATTAACATTAGGAAACACATTCAGGAAGCATGCCTTCAGGAAAAGCACGTCAGATTCAAAACCTAGGGAGCCCGCCTCCTAGTCTCAGCTCCATCCTCCACTTAGTTCACTTGCTTTAGAACCGTCCCCTTTCCTGGGCTCATTTTTGCCATCTGTGAACAGTGTGGGGTTGGACTGAGCACGCCGAAGAGCCCTCCTGGCTCAGGCATTTCAGGACTCTAAGTGCCCTGGGACATGGACTGTGTTGCTTCTAAGCAGGAGCTAGTTTGGGTGCTTTGGCACAGAGGACTGGGGCTCTACCCTGAACAGCTTGGCAGCTGGCCCATCATCCCTCCCCCTCACTTTGTAAGCACATCCTTGCATGCAGCACTCTGTGCCAGGAACTCTGGAGGCCACAAGGGAGATGCGGTCCCTATGTTTAGGAACTATAGTCAGGCAAGAGAGCAGACATGTGCATGGCAAATCAGGAGTTTAAGATGGGGTGTGCCCAGGTCCCAGTGGACTGCCAGCCTGGGTACAACTCAGTGCTCATATTTGCATTCCTAGCAATTAGAGTGGGACCAACAGGGACTCAGTAAATGCTTGTCCATATAATGAAGGAATGAGAGTGAGACTCACTGGCCTGAAACCCTGCACAGGAAACAATTCGTGGGTAGGATTGAGAAGTAGGGAGAGACACAGCCATGGGTGGTACCAGCCATCTTGGAGGCAGACCTCCAGGCCTCATAATTCCTGCGTCCTGAAGCCCGAGGTTAGATGTACTGAGTTTGCGGAACCTGTTGCTTTGGATTCAATTTTGGAAACATCCACAGCCTTCTGGTTATGTAATGTCCAGAGTCAGCCCTGGCCAGCTGCCCTTGGCTGCCCAAGCCTGGTCATGGGACCAGCTTATGTCTTCAGACAGCCACGGGGAAAGAAGTGTGGGTGGAGGGGGAACCAACAAGAGCAGTAACAACCCAAAAACCCACTGTGTAACCACTGGCAGCTGGCAGGCAGATAGCAGATTAGACAAAGGCAGAGGTTCAGGAGATGCATCCCTGTCTGTTCTGAAACAGCCCTTCACATTGTGAGAGACGCTCTGCGGCTAGCAGAGTGCTGGGAGGGGAAGAGCTGGGAGCAGCAGTTCCTAAGCTTGCCCAGTTCCTCTCCTTCCTTCAGGGCCTGGATGCCAGGGTCACCAGAGACCTTGCTGTGGGCACAATGTCCCGTTCCTGCCTCACTGGGGTAAGAACAGCCGCAGGGCATCATTTACAGGCCAAATGACACTTGCTCACCTATCTGCTTCAGAGAAAACACACCCATTCTCAAGATGCTGGTCTTATGCTGTTCATTCACCATCTTTCACCCAGGTCCATGGATCAGAGTGCTGGGCATTAGAAAATAAAATTCCCCGTCTTACTTGTGACAGAGGCTCAAAGGGAAATGAGTTGCCCAGAATCACACATTTCATTAAAGGCAAATCTAGTTCCCAAGCTGAGGTGTCAGGACTCCTTCCCAACCCTGGATGTTCTTTATATGTCTCCCCAAATCTCCCTGAAATCCTCGATCATCAACCACCATCTAGTACCTTTGTTAACTCTGCCCCTGCTACCAGCCCACTATTAGATAAGCCATAGAACTGGTCATTGCCCTCCTATCCAGAGAGGCTACTGGATTCTGCTGGTCTCCAGGTACCGGTCAGCTAGTCTGAGAAGGTGCAGGGCAGGGGAGTAGGAGTGGCCTTCCTCCTCTCTCTCACTTCCTTTCTCTCTTCCTCCCTGCCCTCTCTGCTTTGCACTGTGCTTTTCTGAGCTGAGGATACAAAGATAATTGTTATAATGAACACAAGCTCCATACAAGTAACAATGAATGAACATTTACTATGTACCATGCATCCTGATAAGCCTTTGCATGGGTCAGTCCTCACAACAACTCAATGAAACAGATAAACATTATCCTCTATTTTACAGGTGAGACTTGAAAGGTTATTCAACAATCAAGATCATTTAGTTAGAAACTGATGACTAGAGTGAAATTAGAGTTTTTGCCTATAAGGAGATTACAGAGCAGCAGGCTGATTCACCCTTCCTGCCCACTTTGGGGGCTCCCCTCATAACACGCCATTTGTATCTAATTCCCCTAGGAAACCAAAGGAGGTTAGCTTTTTGTTGTGGATTTGTCATCTAGCAGTGTAGCTCCTGACTTGCAAAGGGTGTATGGAAAAAATCTTTGTAGGAAGAAAGGGGAAGAGGCCTGAGAGGGGAGCCTGCAGGAGTTTTGGCACTGGTCCCTGGGAGCTTTGTTCTAGAGGATTAGAGTCTACCCAGAGAGTCAGCTGGGGAAAGCAAGGACTCCCTTAAAGCACAGCTAAAGGAACTCAGAAGACGTGAGAATTTGAGCTGTGCTATCTGACCTCTCTCTTTTCTGAGTTCCCAACCTCTCACCCCCAAATTTCTCACCAGATGAAAGGCAGGCAGACCTCCTCCCATATGCTAATTCTGGAGCCTCCGGTCACCCTCTCAGGTATATCTTGAGTGTGCAGAAGAGAGACAGGGAGGGTGTTAGAATGTTGAGGCAGCTTATTGCAAACTCAAACTTGGAGATTAGATGGTGCTGGGGTGCTGGGCTGTGGAGCAAAGGTGGAAGTTTCCAGAATTGGACGTTCTAATCTTTGGAGACCTTATCTCTCATCAGGACTATGAGAAAGCATCTGCTTTGCTGTGGCTATAGTTTATGCCAAGGAAATCCACTCTCAGACTGCTACAGGGGACAGCATGTGGGGGACACATGTCCCAGCTGGTCTCGGGGAAAGTCCCTTGGGAAGGCCCGCTGGTCATGTGCTGTGCATGTCCTGATCCTGGGGGGACAGATCTGCTGGACAATCGGATTGCCTGGCCCCCAGGACTTCCTTCCTTCGGGGCTTTGTCTAATCAAAATGAGCAACGGCAGCATCTCGTCTTTAAAGCTGCAGCTGGAAGCCTTTCTGGCCACCCCCTCCCTGCTCCCCCCTCCCTCTGGCCAGCCCTCAGGGAGGGGGAGCCCCTCCACAGCCCAGTGCCTGTGACTCTGCTCTCCTGTGCTCTGCCTCCCAGCTAGACAGCCTGATCTGTGAGAGAAAATCCATGCACTTGGTATGTCAGGCAGGTTTCTACTGCCTCTGAAACGCGACTGCTTGTAAGAACCAGCGTGAGTTTAAATGAGTTCAGGCTATAAAGCAGCGTCCAGCACAGTGCTGATCTTCCACAGGCAAGCCAGAAATATCTGACATAGTGGTGACAATTCATGCTGTGTATATTGATAAAGACCAGACGACATTCCGTAAGAAATAGGTAAAACTCCCCAAACTCAGATTTCTTTCTCACATTACTTGTTCCTTCACTCCAAGGGAAGTTAAGCTCTTGGAACTTCATGTACTTACTATCACGAAGCAAGGCCGAGAGGCTTGCCAAGTCCAGTGTGGTGTGTGGGTATGTATAGCAATGAAATGTGATAATGGAATATTATCCAGCCTCAAAAAAGGAAAATTTGTGACAACATAGGTGAGCCTGGAGGATATTATGCTAAATATAATAAGCCAGACATGGAAAGAAAAACATTACATAGCCTCATTTATTTGTGAAACCTAAAAAAAGTAGAATTCTTAGAAACAGAGTGGAATGGTGGTTATCAGGATTTAGGAGATGCAGAAAATGGGAGATGTTGGTGAAGGGTTACAGACTTTCAGTACTGAAGTATGTGTGAGTTCGGGAGATCTAATGGACAGCATGGGGACTGTAGTCAACACACTGTAGGACATACCAGAAAGTTGCTAAGAGAGTAGATGTTAAGTGTTCTCATATTTAAAAGGTAACTATGTGAGGTGATGGATGTGTTTAACTAGCTTCCTTGTGGTAATCACATCATATACATATATCAAAATAACCCTTGCATACCTTACCCTTTGATACATCTTTTATCTGTCAATCATACCTCAATAAAGCCAGTGGGGAGAGGGGAAGGAGCAACCTGCCTACTTCTGAAACCAGCTTTAACTATTTGTACCAAGAGACGAGGCTGGGCAAGACATGCAGGAAGAAGGGGACCAAACCCTTCTGTCTGCTTCTGACAAACTTCAGTATAACTTATTTTTAAACTAACTTTCACTAAATGTGTGCCAGGTGCTATTCTAAGGCATTTAATTCTCAAAAACACCTTATAAAGTCAGTTGGTTGTTGTTTAGTCACTAAGTCACATTCAACTCTTTGCAACCCCCTGGACTGCCGTGTGCCAGGCTTCCCTGTCCTTCACTGTCTCCTGGAGTTTGCTCAAACTCATGTCCACTGAGTCAGTGATAGTGATGTCATCCAACCATCTTGTCCTCTGTCACCCCCTTCTCCACTTGCCCTCAATCTTTCCCAGGATCAGAGTTTTTTCAATGAGTCAGTTCTTTGCATTGGGTGATTTGCCTCATTTTAGAGATGAAGAAACTGAGGCCCAAAGATAGTAAACAACTTTCCAAGAATCTAATGAGTAGCAGAGACAAGATACAGACTCTAACTGTCTGTCTATAGAACCTGAGTTTACCATTAATCCTCCATTGCATTGGCTGGACCAGGTTAACCACCTTTCCAATTCTGAGATTCTCTGATTTTAGGACACTATAAACCCATTATAACCCTTCTAAATTTTTCAAACCAATTCTAGGTCTCTATGGCTACAGACATAATAATACTTTAGGATCAGTATTTAGATTAAGCTAGATTAATATAAAGAAAAGACAACAAAATGAGTAAAAATCTGCCTAACTTTACCATACATTTACTACAATGTATTATTATTTTAAGAACTGACCTTAAAAGGCAGCTCTGTATTTGTCAGACTCAGTCATTTATAATGTATTAAGATTCTGACTTTGTGTGTAAGTTCTAGAAACCATGTTAAAATAAGGTGTTCTTCAGTTCAAAAGAAGCAGTGATGCTAAGCTGATTTCAACAAGTTGAGTTCTTACTGGGCAGGGGTTTGATTCTCACTCATAAAGCAGAGAGGAGATAAAGGGAACAGACCAACATGGAATAAACTGAGGCTCCAGTAGGCTGTCCTGAAAAACCTAGAGCAAGTACTGAGTTGGAACACTTGCCAAAAAGTCAAGGGTAATCCACACCAAAACGAGAAGTTGCTGGGCCTAGGAGTAAATGCAAGGGATGTTCTCCCAGGGCTACACATGCTGGCATGCACACAGCAGCCCTCTTAGGTACGGTTCCTATTAGAGCCAGAGAGGCACCATCCACCACTGAGGAACTGGGAGGTAGGATGTGACATGCCCCTGCCCCCTGCAGCATAACTGAGAACTGAGTGAAAACAGAAGTCTCCCCCACCCCCTGCTCTTGGCTGCATTTCCTTGTTTAGCTGGAGAGCCTCGAGGGAGAAGAGGGTTGCGAAGGGAGGCCAGGTAAATTAAAAGCACCTGCACTGATGGTTGCACACAATTAGAACAGTACTCCCCTTAAAAAGGAAGTAGCTCCCAAACCCTGTCAGTCCAACAAACCCATTATGATGGTGGAGGGGGAGGCTTAAGGACCACCTACCCCTGCCAGGCAATCACCACTTAAAAGAAAACAGGGAGAAAAAACCCAGCCCATTAGATTGAATGAGAGACTTAGATGAGACACCGGTGAGGTGATGTCTGGCTTTTTATTAATTACTATAAGTAAATTAATAACACATACCAGAACTAAAGCAGAAACATTGTCTTATTGGAAACCCTTGAGATAATCCCAGAGACCACCAGCCATCCAGGGCTGAGAACTGGGGGAAAATGGGATTCGGCAACACCTTGGTGCCCCCTCCACCCCTGCCAGCTCACACGGTTAACAGCTGTCTCAACAGATCAGGGCCTGCAGAACGCTCGTGGACTTGACCTGGAATCACCAAGTGGGTTCAGCCTCCATTATGTTCACACCGCTGGCTCTGAGCGCATACTGATGAAGGAGGCACATAGCTATAAAAGGCCACCAGGGAGACGGCATAGGATAATGGTTAAGAACAAGTTCTCCTGTTTACATTCCTGTCTCTGCCACTCACCAACCGTGTGGCCTTAGACAAGCCACGTAACCTGCCTGGGCCTTGGGCTCCTCACCTATAACATGGAATGGGAGGTGTGACTGGCTGGATGGGAAGGTTTCTTGGGGAAGGCACCAACCCTGGCTCAGAAGAGAGAGGAGCAGGTGGCTCTGTCTCTGGAGTGAAGACCCTTGGGTAGGTAGTTCAGTGACCGGCCACAGTGGCCTATAAAGGAAATCCAATCCCAAATGATGGCATGTGTTCTGAGGTCTGGTCCTCCTCTCATGACATTCCTTCTGCCCGCAGATGTACCGAGGATTCACCAAGATGCCCCATGTGCAGTACATTCACACAGAAGCTTCTGAAAGTCTCTGTGGCCTTAAGCTTGAGGTCAACAAGTACCAGTACCTGCTGACAGGTAATGGCCAATTCCAGCATCTAGGTCAGGGTTTGGCCAAGGTCCACTGCTCCTCAGTTCAGAGGATGAAGGAGTTGTAGACCCAGCAGTGTTCTCAGGTCCCTGGTGATGTGCCCGCTGAATTGTAAGGAGTTATCTAGAGTTGAGTCTATCTTACTCGGCCAGTGGTGGGAGCTTAAAGTTTCTACGTGAGGCTGGGTTTTACTTATTTTTTTAAATTAATTTTTAATTGGAGTACAGTTGCTTTACGAGGCTGGGTTTTAGTCTCCATTCTACCACTGACTGGGGAGGAAATCTCCTAGTTTTGCAATTTCTCAGCTTTACAATAAGTAAAAAGAAATTGCTAGTACCTATTGCTCTCCACATCTCAGTCAACCTATTAGGTCTGTCTTTAAAGTTATCCACCTTTAGGCAATCAGTGGAGAAAAGGAAAAAAAAAAAAAAAAGCAAGACCAAAAGCCATTGATGTGAGACGAGAACAGTTGGTCTCTGACCCAAGCTCCAGTGCTCACTGGGTTTGTAGACCTTCCACAGATTGCTTAACCTCTCCAAGCTTAATTTTCTGCATTTGGAAAATGGGAATACAGTCCATCCTAAAAGATGTTGGAGAGAATGAAATAAAATCATGGGACTGAAAACTACATAGTACATACGTTTCCTGGCCTAAGGAGGTTACTCAGTAGGCATGAATTCCTTCTCTTCTGGCTGGGTTCTGGGCAAAATAACTCTCCCCTTGTCCCTTTCCTCCTCTAGGCCGTGTCTATGATGGCAAGATGTACACAGGACTGTGTAACTTCGTGGAGAGGTGGGACCAGCTCACCCTCTCCCAGCGCAAGGGGTTGAACTATCGATATCACCTGGGCTGTAACTGCAAGGTAAGCCCCAGGGAGAGCAGGCAGGGGGGCTGCTGGCTGGCAGCCCTAGAAACGCCAGCTCCTCCAGAACTGGGCCCTGGGCCCTCGGGCTGGGAAGGGCATGCGTGTCAGGCCTGGGCAGCGGGGCAGGTCTGAGCAGGGGTGGCGAGCAATGTTGCACCAATGCTGAGCAGCAAAGAGGGAGAGGAAAGAATGCCTTTCTACTGTAATCTGTGCTGCCCACTTGGCAGGCGCTGGGGCATGAGGGCTCTTCAGCATTCTTGACCCCCTGCTCCACACTGTGACTCAAGGTTGTAGAAGGTACAGGATCCTTAATGGCTGGATCTGCCAAGTCCCAAGTGGGCTTGCTTAGGCAGCTGACTCACTGGTGGCCCCCACCCAAGGTGGCTTAACTGGTACAGGACTGCTGATACCACTTGCTTCAGAAGGTCACTCTTCAACCTGGCCCAACTTCTTGACCTAAGCACAGAGTTAGGGCCCACAGCCTTGCTGCAATGGGAGGTAGCTGGGCCAGTCTCTGAGTTAATTCTCATGACAATCTGCAAAATTGGGATAACAGTGATTACTACTAGTATAGTTTTAATTATCCCTATTTTGCAGATGAGGAAACAGAAGCCCAGAGAGTAGCTAGGCCTAAGTCACACAGTTCACTATCTGATTTCCAGCCTACAGCAGCTGGACTCTACATTTTTATGCTTTAATCTTTTTGATTTCTCAATTCCCTACAACTGCTAAGAACTCCCATGCTTGCCTGTTACCACTTGAGAGGAAAAGCTCTCCCAAATATCTAATTCTACCACTTTCTGGCTGTGTGACTTGGGGCAAGTTACTTAACCTCTCTGAGGCTCTATTGTTTGTAAAAGGGAGATAAATCAGTTATGAAAATTAAAGAATAAGATAGAGGCATGACTAAAGAATAAGATAGAAGCACTTAGCAGAATGTCTGGTACATAGTAGGTGCTCAGTAACTTTATTGGTGAGTGTTATTTATATTGTCCTCACTAAGGGAGGGATGTGGCTGGGCTCCACCGCAGAGATCTCACATCAGGCCTAAGTCCACCCTGGCAGAGTCCACCAACCTTTGGTTGTTATCTCACTGCAGATCAAATCCTGCTACTACCTGCCTTGCTTTGTAACCTCCAAGAACGAGTGTCTCTGGACCGACATGCTCTCCAATTTCGGCTACCCTGGCTACCAGTCCAAACACTACGCTTGCATCCGGCAGAAGGGTGGCTACTGTAGCTGGTACCGAGGATGGGCACCCCCGGACAAAAGCATCATCAATGCCACAGACCCCTGAGCATCAGACCCGGCCCCACCTCACTTCCCTCCCTTCCCACTGAGCTTCCCTTGGACACTAACTCTTCTCAGATGATGACAATGAAATTAGTGCCTGTTTTCTTGCAAATTTAGCACTTCGAACACTTAGAGGAAAACCTATGCTGTCATATGGAGTTTATTTGGAACCATCCTCCTGGCCCCACCCCTCCCTTTCTTTTTGGTTTTTGACATTACCTATTTCCACCCAGAAATTTTTGGTGTCATGCCAGAAAGAATGAGAATGGGTACTCCTCTTCTTCGTGATGATATAATCTATATTTTTTTAGGAAAACAAAAATTGAAAAACTACCCGATTAGGGCATTGTAATATCTACCCTTCTTTCTTCTTTCCCATCTCACCATCTCCCAGACTCTCCTCCCTTTGCCCTTCTCTACCCTCTTCCTCAGTACATAAAGGACACAGACAAGGAAGCTGCTGAAAAGCCAACTGTTTCAAATCAGTCAAGGGCAGCCAGCAGATAGACTCAAGGTACGCAGAAGATCGTACACACCAGATGCTACTGCATGTCCTTACCAGACCGGGTCTGTCTGTGTCTGCACATGCGAGTGAGGGAGGGGAGGAAGAAGCTGCAAGAGGGTCTGGCTGATGCAGCGCACGGTCCCCAGCCACCGAAGCTTGGGTTGACCAGATGTTTCTGAGTCTGGAGCAAGCAGCCAGGCCAGAACAACAGAATCTTCTTAGTTGATGAAGACTTAAACATCTGCCTGAGGTCAGGAGGCAATGTGCCTTAGACAAAAGCTCAGGTGAGAGACTAAGATGAATGTCTTTCCTCTGCTCCCTTCCCACAAGATTTCCTCCTGGAAACGTCTTTGGTAGATCTGGCCAGGAGCTTGCCTTTATGTAAATCGGAGAAATACAAACACTGTACACTATCCACAGATATAGAACAAGTAGATTTGGATAGAGGATATTATTTCCAAAGTAGCATTTTAGTTCACCTAGGGGGGTGTGTTTGCATACACATTTACATATACCCACGTGGGGACATAAGCTAATTTTTTTTTTTTTTACAGGACACAGAATTCTGTTCAATGCTGTTAAATATGCCAATAGCTTAATCTCTTCTATTTTGTTGTTGCTTGTTTGAAGAAATTCATGACATTCCAAGTTGATCTTTCTTTTTTCATTTTAATTAAAATTTGAAATTATGAGCACCCTCAGCATCCCTCTAATTGGGGTCATCAGACCTCTGTCCTCCTTTTCTCCTGCTTCATGTTTGGGGCCTTCATTTAACTGCCTTACTGGCTGGCTCAGATGGGAGATGCGAGTTAGTGTGGGTCAGGGCCTGGGCACAGGAAGGAAAGCTGCAGTGTCCTGCCTTGGCTAGATGGCCACCTTTTCTGGGTTTGGGGACAGCTTGCTCCTTTTCCTGTAGCTTACTGGCGGGTGAATGCCACATCCTAAGGCCCTCACCTCATAGAATTAAAAGTGGTGGTCACTGGGAAAACCTGACTCTGCAAACAGCTGTAGGGTTTTTGTTGTGTTTTTTGAAATAAAACTATAATATAAATTCTCTGATTAAATAAAATTATTTTAAGTTTTAGTGTTGAAAGTGAGATGCCAAGAGTAGGTGATAATGTATATTTTACAGAATTGAGGATGGTAGGATGGCTACATTTAACATGATGGCTCTGTCTCTTTTTTCAGATTATGGGTATTTGTCCTCTATTAGTATTTGTATCTTCAGTTCATTCCACTTTAGGAACCAGAACTGCCAATTCAAATGGGAGAGAAAAAAGAAGCAGACAACACAATGTAATGTCTCGCTCACAAACACAAATGCCCAGGCAAGGTGTTTGGCAGAACCTCAGAGCGAGAAGGCAGTCAAGGCATCTGGTTTCCTCCAGACTGGTCTCATTACCTAGTACCTTTCACCCTGTGGTGGTGACATTTGGCATGCAGGAAACAGGAGACTTGGCTCTCAGTGGGGCAGCATAAGCGGAAGGTGCTGAGTTCAGGAGGCCAGTGGTTTTTAAGGGGTAAGCCCTAGACTTGGTGTTTAAGATTTTCTTAATTTGAACCTCAAAGTCCTACAAGGTGGAACCCCTTACCCGATCTGCACAGGTGCCCTCCCACAACTGGATATCAGTGTGACTCCATGAGGCATCTGGCTATTCGTGGTCCCTGGTGGGGTCACCTCTACTCACACAAAGAGGGACTTGAGGTGAGGCCTGAGCACGAATCACCTGAAGTTTCCCTCTGAAAAGGTGGTGGAACCACAGTCCCATCTGCCAGGCCCTGGCAAGGAGAACAGCAGGTCCTAGCAAAGAAGGGTCCTTTGCAGAGTGATGTCAGAGGGCGGTTTTTGAGCTTTCTATAAGCTATAGCTTTGTTTATTTCACCTGTTCACTTACTGTATAATTTAAAGTCATTTATGTAGCTGAGACACTTCTGTATTTCATTCATTTCATGAACGTTTTATTTTGCTAAATCTTATGTCATACGTAGGTTGTAATATGTGTACACTGTGTTTAAGAGAAAAAAAACAAAACCCACATGCCGCCATTTTTCTGAATCAAAATTCTACAGTGGAATGGAGGGTAAAGACTTCTACTGTGCAGGCAGCTACATTGGTAAATGGGGGAACCAGAAGGAATGAGCACTGGAGAGTCCTCTAGACTCCTCCCTGTTGGCATCCTAGTGCTTTCTGGACTACGAAGGAGAAGAGAAAAAATAGCAAGTACATTCACATCCTTGCTCTGTTATCAACTGGCCCTGGGCACTCTGCTGGTCGTTCCCATTCCTTTTTCCCTCTAGTCCATTCGTCCACCTCACTGAGAAGCCATGATTTCACCTAAAAATCCAGGGCCGTGGGACCCGTGATTCTGAGATGTCTTGGCCTCCTCTGGCCATCTCTTCTGTCTCCCTGTGCAGGAGGCACCACACCTAGGCTCTCACCTCTCAGGCCAGTACTCCATCTGGCCAACACTGGGAGACTCCTGTGCTTTTTACCCTTGCACAGCCCCAGACACATAATGGCAATCAGGCTACAGCCCATGAGCACCATTTTTCATACAAAAAATGAGGGTTCTTGAGCAATTAAAAAAAATGACTTATTGGAACGGCTGTCTCAGAGAAACTGTGGTCCCCAGGAGACAATACCCACCCCTGCCTCTGTCCTTCATCATGTGCTCGCTGACCAGCAACATGGATTAACCAAAAATGACACCCAAGTGTTTGGCTCCTGGCTGAGAAAGTAAAAATATCACTAAAATAGTTTTACAAAAGAAAAACACTTTAAAAATTCTGACAGCAAAAACAAAACACAATGGGCGTGTGTTGGGAGATGGATATCAACAGCTTCCAAACAGGCTCCTGGGAGGCATGAGAAGGGCTCATGGTCCAAGGAGAGGGGCTTCATAAATTCTCCCAGGCACCACCCCACTTCCTCCTTAGCCGGTCTGCTGTCCTGAGACCCAGAAGTGATGGAGAGAAACCAACTAGAGAAAACCCTGTCTGGAAGGAATGTATTTGTTGCTAAATTTTGTAGCACTGTTTACAGTTTTCCTCCATGTTATTTATGAATTTTATATTCCGTGAATGTATATTGTCTTGTAATGTTGCATAATGTTCACTTTTTATAGTGTGTCCTTTATTCTAAACAGTAAAATGGTTTTATTTCTATCACATACCTGCAGTCTCTTGCTTTTTTGTGTCCTGACCACCGTTGGGGGTTATGGTGACCAAAGAGGGTCTCAGAAGTCAGGTCCTGCCTGCTTTGGCCCCTGGCCTGTGCATAGTCCCTTTTCTCCATTCAATTCCACAGTATGGACCCACCCTGCCCCAGCCCTTTCCCCAGGCGGGAGCATTTTCAGGAGAGGCATCCTAGACTTCCTGTGGCGGCTAATCCTGCCCTGACCTTCCTCCCCAATTCTATGACCCGGGTTCACCCCAGTTCTACGGAATCTGGATCAACATCTAATTACCTGTTAGTGGTCCGGGTATTCCCAAACTGGAGCCCTGACTTTCTGCTGCTACTGGAGCCCTGATTTAGCCTTCCCTATTTTCTTTCCTAGAATCTCAATCTAGTGGAAGTCGGACAAGGGCAGCTCAAACAGCAGTCCTTGATTCCAAATGCCTGCCTGGAATTTCAAGTATGACTTGGCCTAGTTGGGAATGCCAGGAACTCATACAGCCGTGCAACACCCTCCCCCAAATGAGCCCCACTCAGAACTTACGGCTGGGCCTGTCACCCTCAATGGGCTGGGTTGGCGGCAAACCCTTTACCCAAATATTATCCCACTGTTGACAATGTTTCAAGGTATGGCATTGCCCCACTTTTAAAACTACTCTATTTTGAGCACCTTTGTATGCCACTGAGAAGGCAATGGCACCCCACATCAGTACTCTTGCTGGAAAATCCCATGGGTGGAGGAGCCTGGTAGGCTGCAGTCCATGGGGTCTCTAGGAGTCAGACATGACTAAGCAACTTCACTTTCACTTTTCACTTTCATGCATTGGAAAAGGAAATGGCAACCCACTCCAGTGTTCTTGCCTGGAGAATCCCAGGGACGGGGGAGCCTGGTGGGCTGCCGTCTATGGGGTCGCACAGAGTCGGACATGACTGAAGAGACTTAGCAGCAGCAGCAGCAGCAGCAGCAGCATTGTATGCCAAGCACAGTACTCTGTACACATGATCGTGTTAAATCTCAAGAACCCAGTGAAGTGGTTCCACCCTCATACATGGTTTTCAACCAAGGAAGCTGAGGCTCACAGAGATCCGAAGCCTAGTAAGCAGGCAGAACTGAGATTCAAACTCAGGCTGGTTTGAGGATAAATCCTGAATTTTCTTCACTGTTTCTCACTTTGTTGGAACATACCCCCTTCTTATTCCAACCAGTACACCCTGGCTGGTATGACACCTCACTAGATCAGTTACAAGGGAAAGAGAGTCAATGAGAAACATTTTTGCCTGCTTAGACTGTCCCCCCACCTGGAGACACCTATCAGTGTCTCCAAATAGGACTTAGAAGCTCAGTTGCCTAAGCTTGGGACTAAAAGCAGACTGCTGGAACCCTATTAACCATCTTGTGCCCCAAGACTTGTATTCTTTGCAAGGCATGCATGGGGCCATGGCCTTGCATTCCTTTGACCAGTTTAACAAGACCACTGACCATGAAAGCAGGCATGTCACGGGCTCTTTCCAGCAGCCCAGAACTCTTCCATCTAACTTCTGGCCACAGGATGGAGAGCTCCCCACCTCATACCCAAAAAGACGTTCACCTTTCCCACCCTCCAAATGGGAGGCTATCCCACATATTCCAAACTAAACTCCAACCACTTCCCAGCAACAACTTTGGGTATATTCAAAACTTTGAGTGTAAAGAGATGCACAAGGAAACTGCCCTTTGATGATTAATGGAAACAAAATACCACTGTTTTTACTAAAATAAGAGTTGAAACCAAGTCCTGCACAGGGCTCACATGAAATAACATTCTACCTTAGAAATATCTTTCACCTTTGTTTCTAATTGCCAGCTCAAGTTGTCTCCTGATTTGCTGAAAATTCCCAGTGCCCCCGGAATGCTGTGTATCTTTGTCATTTACTCTACTACCTGAAATTTCACCTGGAGACCTGACTCTTCCCCTGTAAAGCCAGGTGTTCCCACAGGATATCACAGTTCCTCCTTAGAGCCTAGGTGGTCAGGGAGCAGCCCCCATGCCCACCTCCTCCATTCAAACGGACTGAGTACATGGACATCTGTATTTATTCCATACCACAAAAATGATAAGAGTGAAAAAAGGTACTCACCATTGGCTTGTGATTGGGGAAAAATGTTTGCTCCACAAGTGGGAACTTCTCAGGACCCAGGGAATGGAAGATCTTAATGAGCTGAGAGAACTAGGACAGAATATGACAGAACATTGGTCAACCACTGTTACCTGGTATGGAGAAATATCCCACTGGATCCCAGGCCTCAAACACCTATCTGCTCCAGTAGCTGCTCTCTGCCCACAGGATAAAAGCCAGGTCCTTGACTGAACATTTGTCCTCTCCAGTCTCCTCCATCATCCACCTTGCTCAGCAGCCCTGGAGCTCATCCTGTGCCCAGCACTATACTCAAAAGTGCACACAGCTATATGTGTTCAGGGGCAACACAGTGAACACGTGAGACCAGGTCTGGAGGAAAGAGCCTATGGGCAGATGGCTGAGATAATAACATCTTGCTAGAGGGAAGTGAGGGGCTTGTGGGACCTGGAAGAGGGACAGACAGGGGGTGAGGATGACTTCAGGAGCAGATCATATAAGAGAAGGAGGAAGGGCATTCCAGTGTGCAGTGAGACAGCTGTGTGCTAGAGATGCTCAGTGGACAAAGAGCTGGGAATTCACCCATCAGGCAAAGGGAGCTTCAGTGAACAAAAACAGGGAAGAGTAAGGTAGACTCTGATCAGAAAGAAGGAATCAGGTGCAGTGTAAGGCCTAATGTGGATGCCTAGTGACTGGAAAAGGAGCTAAGTCTTGTGCCAAACTGACTTTGGGGTAAACTCAATATTGAGAGCTCACACGGAAAGAACAGATAACTTAGGAACTCTCTGTATCATGCCAGGATTGGAAGACTCTTGGGCTATAGCCTGCCGCTGTGGTGCAACATGCTGTCAGTTTAATAGGCTTGAGGGACCTCAGAAATATGAGAAATGATGGGAGGGCCCCTCATTCTACAGATAAGGAAACTGAAGTCCAGAGGAGAGCAATTTCATAATCAAGTAAGAGTTTTGGAGAATGTCCAGCTTCACTACTTACTACTAGTGACATAAGTCTCAATTTCCTCTTCTGTCCAATGGAGATATTAGAAATACCTACTCATCAGGGTGGTCTGAAGATTAAATATAATATGCATGTGAAGGGCTCAACACAGTGCAGTTAGTACTAATGAATTGTACTTGCTACCATCACCAAGACTGTGTGGGAAAACAAGGATGGTGAACTAATACTGCTGAGGACCCTTCGTGGGATGTTGTAGGCCTAAAAGCTTCATCAGGGGAGAACGAGAAGGAGACCAAGGCCATAGTAACAATGGTTAAAAACTATCCATATCTACTAAATGAATGCATATGTGCATTCAATAAACCCTGAGTGCCAGCTCTGCAGAGACCTTGTCACCATGCTCAAAGAGTGAGAGCAGTAGGGTCCCCCTCTTACCACTGTCATTATTATAACATAACACTGTACCATAACATGCTATAAAATATCTGTTAGATAATAACTACAAGAAGGGGTTTGGGATCCAAGTTGTTTATTCAGTTGCTTTAAATAAAAGACTCCCTTCATTACTGAGCCTCCCTGCTGGGGAATGGGTCCATTTCAGGGCCAGGAGGCCAGTCCCTGCTTCCCCCTTCCTTCTGAGTCAGGTTGGCCAAGCACCTACCACCCGGGCTTGCTGCAGAAATTGTAGACAGAGTAGAGGGAGTTGACAGCAGGCAGCCCTCCGTACTGGAGGCCGATGACCAGGCTGCGGTAGTCTTCGCCCAGGGCCATGCTGTAGGCATGCTGGCGGACAAGAATGAAGTCCGGCTTGAAGGATCTGCCAAGAGAGGGACCAACAGCAGTGTTACATACTTGATGGGCTGATGGGACAATCAGGATACTAAGCCAAAGCCTGTGGGGGATAGCACCTCAGCTCAGAATGGGGACAGGGTGGGGGAGTGGGGATGAGGAAGACCAGATGGAAACACACAGCAACTGGAAAGTAAAAGGACTGAAAACAATTCACACTTTGTTTTATTTCTTTTTAAGGCTGTTTTCTAATTTTTTTATATTGAACAAGTATTTAATTTGCAAATGGAAAAAAAAAAATCAAACAATTCAGCGAACATACTGTGGTTTTACTAGGCACTATTGCAATGCCAAAGAATGCTCAAACTAGCAAACAACTGCACTCATCTCACACGCTAGTAAAGTAATGGTCAAAATTCTCCAAGCCAGGCTTCAGCAATACATGAACCATGAACTTCCTGATGTTCAAGTTGGTTTTAGAAAAGGCAGAGGAACCAGAGATCAAATTGCCAACATCTGCTGGATCATCGAAAAAGCAAGAGAGTTCCAGAAAAACATCTATTTCTGCTTTACTGACTATGCCAAAGCCTTTGACTGTGTGGATCACAATCAACTGTGGAAAATTCTGAAAGAGATGGGAATACCAGACCACCTGACCTGCTTCTTGAGAAACCTATATGCAGGTCAGGAAGCAACAGTTAGAACTGGACATGGAACAACAGACTGGTTCCAAAGAGGAAAAGGAGTGTGTCAAGGCTGTATATTGTCACCCTGCTTATTTAACTTCTATGCAGTACATCATGAGAAACGCTGGACTGGAAGAAACACAAGCTGGAATCAGGATTGCCAGGAGAAATATGAATAACATCAGATATGCAGATGACACCACCCTTATGGCAAAAGTGAAGAGGAACTAAAAAGCCTCTTGATGAAAGTGAAAGAGGAGAGTGAAAAAGTTGGCTTAAAGCTCAACATTCAGAAAACGAAGATCATGGCATCTGGTCCCATCACTTCATGGGAAATAGATGGGGAAACAGTGGGAACAGTGTCAGACTTTATTTTGGGCTCCAAGATCACTGCAGCCATGAAATTAAAAGACGTTTACTTTTTGGAAGAAAAGTTATGAGCAACCTAGATAGCATATTCAAAAGCAGAGACATTACTTTGCCAACAAAGGTCCGTCTAGTCAAGGCTATGGTTTTTTCAGTAGTCATGTATGGATGTGAGAGTTGGACTGTGAAGAAGGGCGAGCACCTAAGAATTGATGCTTTTGAACTGTGGTGTTGGAGAAGACTCTTGAGAGTCCCTTGGACTGCAAGGAGATCCAACCAGTCCATTCTGAAGGCGATCAGCCCTGGGATTTCTTTGGAAGGAATGATGCTAAAGCTGAAACTCCAGTATTTTGGCTACCTCATGCGAAGAGTTGACTCACTGGAAAAGGCCCTGATGCTGGGAGGGATTGGGGGCAGGAGGAGAAGGGGACGACAGAGGATGAGATGGTTGGATGGCATCACGGACTCGATGGACGTGAGTCTAAATGAACTCCGGGAGATGGTGATGGACAGGGAGGCCTGGCATGCTGCGATTCATGGGGTCGCAAAGAGTCGGACATGACTGAGCGACTGAATTGAACTGATGGCGGATACACAAGTTACCGAGTCCTCACTATTGCGCTGGGATGTGGGTGCTGCTGCCGTCAATTCCATCTCACAGACAAGCACCTGGAGACTCAGAAAGACCAGGTCACTTGCTCACAAAGACACACTGCAGGTAAATGGCAGGGCCGGGGCTATACAGCCTCATGGCCCTGGATCACAATGATGGTGCAGTGTAGTTTCCTTCTAGTGCGTCTTCAGCACTTCTTGTCCCTTTCAAGTGGCAACCTCTGGGAAGCAGCAAGAGTAGTGATGCTATGGCTTGAAACATGTCAGGCTCTGTCAGGTCCCTCTGGAGATAAGATCCTGACTGAAGCTCACAAGCAGACTGGTGTAAGGTCAGCACTATCTCCAATTTACAGATGGGAACACACTGCAAGTCAGAGATGTGAACTTCCCCAAATCACAAAGCTGGGAAGTAGGAGAGCCACGTTTAAACACAGGTCATCTGACTCCAAGTCCACATGCTCTACCCTCCGTCACATGGCTCCAGGTAGATTCACACAGTGTTTCATTCACACTGCCAAGGATCCACCTGTTCCTGGATTCCTCACTTCTAAGTTCAGAGAAAATCAAGACTCACAGTAGGCAGGTGGTTTACAATTAAAATGGTGGGATCCATCTGACTCATCCAGACCCAGACACTTAGCTTTAAATAAACTATAGTTCTTTAAAATAATTCAAATATGAATTAAAATAACTCTCAAAGGGAAAAGACTTGCCCCCAGGGAAGACACTTCTTGAATTGCTCTGAGCTCGGGCCTTATGGTGCCTGCCCCCAGGATCAAGGTCGATACGAGAACATGTGGAAGGAATGAATGATGTACATAAACATCACATCCCATCCCCAAAGAAAAGGGCAAGGGTGTCCCTGGCTAAGCTGTAACTGATCCTGAAGGTGGCCATGTGGACGGTGACATCCGAGTGTGGGTGTACGGAAGCAGTCAGTGACGTCACTGTGGTTAGGGTTGGGGTTGGCTAGAACCTTGGAGCTGCAATGCCTACATGCCTGCTGCACTCTTAGAGATGAACTCATCCAATGCATATTATAGACGGGGAAACGGAGCTCTATAGCCGGGCAGTGACGTGTCCCCGGTCACCTAGCAATACCACGGCACAGGAGGAGGTCGTACCGCATCCCTTCTTTCCTCCTGCCTCCCCACCATTTGCCCTGCACTCTGCAGGGTCTCACAGCAACAGACATGGAAGGAGGGGTGAAGGGGTGTGTCTGTCTCTAACAGGGATCCAATGACCAAAGGGAGCACTGATTTATAAGCACTTTCTACTTTAGATGATTTTAAAAATAATATATGCTCATTGTGCAAATAAAAAAAACAAAGAAAAAAACCAAACCACCCTTGGAAAACAGAAACAAAGTTATCTGCAATTCTCAACACAGAGAAAATTCTAATAACCTTTAGAATAATAAGCACATATTATTTGTGTTTTCTTATGTGTACATTACAACTCAGTAATCTATTTTATGTATATAATACTCATAATTGACTTATGGTTTCTATTAATTATGATTTTGCTATTTTCCACATACTATAGAGTATTTTCCCTATCAAAATATCTTCAGAAGTATCATTTATAATGGCTTCCTAATCGTGCACTGAATGGATATACTATTAAGCCAACCAATCACCTATTATCATCAAGCAGCCTCTTTCCAATATTTCACACATGCACATCTTTGCACACAGATTTACCTCATTTAAAATCATTTCTTTAAGACAATGTCTAGGTGGAACTGTTGGGTGCAAGGGTATGAACTTTTTTAAAGATATTCAGAAAACTATCCCTTTTGAAATGTGCACATCACCAGAGCATATGACAGTGTCTGTCTCACTGCAGCCTCACCAGTTCAGCAGTTTTTACAAAATACATTTCTCAATTTGATAAACCATTTCCCTCTAAAGATACCCTGCACCCCATTTGTTTCAGTTTGCATTTTTATGATTTTAGTAAGATTGAATACTTTTAATAACCATATTTACTTTCTTTACTGTAGAAGTCTGCTCACATCTTTCCTCATTGGAAAAAAAAAAGGGGGTCTCCCTGTTTCCTCTTCATCTGTCATGTGTGGTAATGTTTTTACTAGTTGACTGTCTTTTTATTTATGATTGTGAATCTTAACAAAATATATGAACACATTGTCCATTCCCCTTGAGTCTTTCCCTTTTGCTTTCGCTCTCTGCTTTGAAGCTCTGACAGCATGACACGCCCTCTTCCCAGCAGTGCAGTTTCCCTCCCAGACACGGTGCTAGCACACTTAGAGCCTCACTCGGGGGACTCCACTCTGCTCTGGAGGAAGTCAAAGTCTTGCACTTGCTTGTCTCGGGATGTTCCAACTCTGCTGCTGCTGCTAAGTCGCTTCTGTCGTGTCCGACTCAGTGCGACCCCATAGACGGCAGCCCACCAGGCTCCCCCGTCCCTGGGATTTTCCAGGCAAGAACACTGGAGTGGGTTGCCATTTCCTTCTCCAGCTCCAACTCTAATCCCGGATATTACGGTGCTGTCTCTCTAGAGCACCTAGAACTCACCACTAAACCAGATCTCTCTTACTCTCTGAAATAAAGTAGTAGCAACCTCCACTTTGTCTTCCAGGATTTGAGAATCTACCTCAAGCTTCCATATTCCAAGTGCTCTTTTAAAATTATACATCAGCTCCATGCTCAAAATCCTCAGAAGGCTTCCGTCTTTCTGATGACAAATGCTCACTTCCTTACCTTGGCTACAAAGCCCCTGCCTGCCTCTCCATTCTCATTTCTACTTTCCTCCTCCCTCACCTCCACCAAGGGCATCCCAGCTGGCACTGATGGTAAAGAATCTGCCTGCCAATATAGGAGATGTAAGAGTTATGGGTTCAATCCCTGCGTGGGGAAGATCCCCTGGAGGAGGGCATGGCAACCCACTCCAGTATTCTTGCCTGGAAAATCCCATGGGCAGAGGAGCCTGGAAGGCTACGGTCCACAGGGTCATAAAGAGTTGGACACGACTAAACTGACTTAGCAGCAGCAGCACCTCCACCAAAACCACAGTGACAACAGCTCCTCCCTTTAATTTCTTTTCCTGGAGGCTCTTTCCCCAAATGGTGTGTGGCTGCCTCATTCTTGTCACTTACTGGCTTAAATTCATTTCCTGAAGGACACCTGTCCTGTTAGCTCTACTGAAATTTTCCTCAACCCTCATATTGCCCTATTTTCTTCATAGCTCTTATGACAATTGTATTTCTGCAGTTTATATATTTAGTTGTTTATTGTCTGTCTCTCTCCTCTAAAGATGTCAGCTCAATGAGAACAGGGGACCTGCTCAGGTCCTTATCAGTATTTTAAACAAATGATGAAGTTAATGAATGCACGTACACATGAAAGAAGGAGGGCCTCCCAGGTGGCGGAGCGGTAAAGAATCCCACAGTGAGGAAGACCTGGTTTGGATCCCTGGGTTGGGAAGATCCCCTGGAGGAGGGCCAGGCAACCCACTCCAGCGTTCTTGCCTGGAGAATTCAATGGACAGAGGAGCCTGGCAAATACAGTCAATGGGGTCGCAAAGAGTCAGACACAACTGAGTGACTAACACTACTATTACGAAAGAATGAGTGAATGTGAAGTAGAAAAAGGAACGATCTCTTTCCTTGTGATCCTAGAGAAGAGAAATAGGATTGATGGCCAAAGTAGCCAGGAAATTAACACGTGGCCCCTAATAACCAGCGGGCTGCCTTACAATGAGTCCTGTGTTCCTGGAGGTACGATAGCATCACCAAGAAAGTTTTAACCTTAGGAAATGCAAGTTGGACCCCATGACTGCTTAAGATTCTCAGATACAATATGTGAGAAATAAACACTCTCCATGAGTACTGTATCAGAGCAAACCAGGCATGTGTCACAGTTCAAATTCTGCCATTGGCTGCTGCACAGAATGCAGTGTCTTCCACACAGCCCGAGACGTGCACGGAAGGTGAAAATTAGAGACACCAGCATGCATTTCCTCCCTCCACACCCAGCACCCGATGTTCTCTGTCCAGTCAGGGAGTAGCCACGTCCTGCATGTCACCCCACCATCCAAGGATGTAGTCAGTAGTTTCAGGCCCTGACAGTGGGCCAAGCACCCCTGTAGAGGCTGGAAATCCTAGGATGATTGGGACATCATTCCTGCTTTCGCAAGACTTACAGTCTGAGAGGAGGTGGGTGCAATGCTAAAGGATAAGGATTTGCTAAAAGAACAAATGAAAAAGTGAGTGAGTGAAACAACAGAGGCAAATACAGAACACTAAGGCGGTCCAACTCTCCCTGGGGAGGGTGTGGATGAGTGTGTGCCGGAGGGCTCGGGTCAAGAAAGAAAGGTAGGGGTTGTCACATGGACAGGGCTTTAAGGGTTTCCAGGTGGAGGGAACAGCACCTGCAACTGAAAGCAGGGATTCCTGAAGTGAGAAGATAGTGGTCTGTGATCAGTTTTATCCGCTCAGTATACTTCTCTTTTGGGGGGAAATAGACTCCATGATAAAATTCTCTCCAATCAAAGAACTGCATTCTCTGGGCAGTAACTGGTCTAAGGATTGCATTGCTGTCAAAAGGGTTGTCACAATCCTCCTTTAGTGGCCAGCTAAGCTTGACACTATTTTCCTGCTGACAGCGTTTTCCTGCTCCATTAAAGGACGCCACCTGTAACAGGGCGATCAAGCCTGTCTGCCTCACTGAGCCCCTGAATCCTCCTGAGCCTGACACTGGAGCCATCTTTATCATCTGAGTTACTTGCACTACTGGTGGTGGTTTAGTCACTAAGTCGTATTCTACTCTTGCGACCTCATGTAGCTTCCCAGGCTCCTCCGTCCATAGGATTCTCTAGGCAAGAATACTGGAGTGGGTTACCATTTCGTTCTCCAGGGGATCTTCCAGACCCAGGGATCGAACCCGGGTCTCCTGCATTGCAAGAAGTTTCTTTACCAACTGAGCTACGAGGGGGCTCTTCCCACTTGAGCTATTAAGTATTCTATTTTGCCTACATTGGTTTAAATTGGGTCTGGTGCTCGCCCTCACTATTGCTCTGACTGGTATTGGGAGGAAGTGGCAAAGTCTGCAATTGGTTACATGGCAGGAGTATAAAGTCTGATGAGGTGGTAGCAAGAAATATGGTTGGGTAAACATTCCCAACAACTCTCGTGAACCCCTTCCTGCTCTTCTGCCTCCACAGGCCCTCTGGGCACATGCCCTGTGTCTTTCATGCCTGAGCAAGAAGGCCTCCTTCAGTCCCACACAAGCTGGGACATCCTGGCTAGAGGCTGTACCTGGGTTTTCTTATTCTTTAGACTTAAATGAGCTATGTTATACGGGTTTCTGATCCCAGGTCTTTTCTCGGAAGTGGCATTCAACACTGAGAGGAAATCAAGGACAACATACAATTAAATGGTAGAGACGGGACAGGTGATGCATTGCTGGGAGATTACCAGGTGCTCCAGGCAGTGTCAAGAAGTGGGGGCCCAAAGACTGAGTCACTTTTCATCACTGGAGAAGCATAATAATTCCCTCAACATGCAGAAGCCTGCAGTGGCCAGAAAAGATTTCGACTGGGCTTTGCCTGCGGCCTAAGTTAATACGCAGAAGCCTCGTTATTCTCAGCCATCTGACTGCTATTTTGTCACAGTCCCTTTTCTGAAAGAGCCAGGCTGACTAAGGGACAGTATTGCTAACTTTGATCACATCCTGACCCATCAAAGCAAGACATGACCCCAGGCATGCCTGGGAAGGCTGTGGACTTCTGATATCTGTGCCCACCAGCAGAGACTGCAGGTGTCCTCAGAACTGCTCCCACTTCTCCCACTCTTTCCCCATCCCCCTCCACCTCTGAAACACCACCTCAGGTACCCATATCTGTAGGAAGGAAACCAGGAGAACTGAGCACACCAGCCGTAACAGGTGTCCTGAGGAAAAGCAGAGGGGAATCCATGCTCCTGAAGGCTATGGACCACTACTGCAGCAAGGGCAGAACAGAGATGTGCATGCCAGGCAGATGCAGAGCCTTGAATGGGCCATCTGGAAGGGCTTTAGGAATTAGCGATGCTTCCCGCCAGCCCGAGGACTGCAAGAAATTAGTCCAGGCCGAAAAGAAACGAGGTGTGGCCGACCAGGAATCTGGCAAGGAGCGGACAACAGGAGGCCTCAGTGGGGTTGGTGGGGGGAGTGGGGTGGGTGTGCACACAGCAGCCACCAGCCACACGGACGGCAGTGGGGGAGGCCCGGCGGCGCTTACACACAGCCAGGCTCTCTGTGAGTCTCGGGGCTCTCTTTGTAAACTACTGCTTCTGCTGCTTAGTCGCTTCAGTCGTGTCCAACTCTGTGCGACCCCAGAGGTTAATAAAGCATAGACACGAGTTGCTGGAGGAAGGAAGCTTCCCTGTCCCCTTCGAAGCCTCAGAATATCGGTCTCTCTCAGTCTCTTCTCCCTTTCATTTCAGAGAAGAAGTTCTTGTGACTCCACCCTTGCTCCATCCTTCTTCTCCATCACCCTGGGGATCCCACATGTTATGGGTTGAATTGTGTGCCCCCCAAAGATACATTGAAGTCCTGAGCCCTGTTCCTGGCTGTGTGACCTGATTTGGAAACAGGTCTTAGCAGATTTAATCAAGTTAAGGTGCGATCATACTGGAGTAGAGTGCCTAACCCAATGCCTAGATCTTTTTAAGAGAAGGTCAATCTGGATGCAGACAGAGAGAGGAAGAGGAAAACGCCATGTGACGATGGAATCAAAGATTAGAGCGATGAGTCGACACGTCAAGGGATGTAAAGGATTGCTGGCAACACGTCAAGCAATGTCAAGGATTGCTGGCAAAGACGAGAAATGAGGAAGAGACAGGAATGGATCCTCAGCTAGATCCTTGAGAGGGAGCATGGCCCTGCTGACACCTTGATCGCAGACTTCCTGCCTCCAGAACCGTGAGAGAATAAACTTCTGTTGTGTAAGCTGCCCAGCCTCTGACACTTAGTTATAGCAGCCTCAGGAAACAAATACTCTGCACACCCGCAGTATTTCCTCTTTCTAGCAGCTTCCTGGCTTGCTTTCTTCTTGTGCGTATCCATCTACAGCCCCCTCCTCACTTCCCAAAAAAACAACCCTGACTCCATCAATAAGAAAACCTTTGCTTCAAGGCTGAAAATGAATGACAGTTAATTAATGTTTACGTAATTTTATGTAAAAGAGTCAACAAATCAACACATAGATAAGTGTATGGAGATTTACTTGGAAGGATGTTCACCAAAAGCGCTAAGCTGGCTATCTCTGAAGGGTGGGGTGGGAAATGGGGGGTTTTACGTTCTCTTCAGACTTTTTCTACTATCTGTATTTAAAAAAAAAAAGAGTACAAAGCATTTTTACAACTATGAAAAAACAATGAGGTTCATCTTCATTTTGGAAAAAAAAATGAAAATGTAACAATGACGTAACATCATGGGAAATGCTTATGGGACCATTTCATGTGACATAAAACAATAGAAAAGAGAATCTGTGTTATGACTAAAGTACCATAAACATGATAAGACTGGAAGGGCAGGTGGAACACTGCTCATTCATTAAGGTGGTGAGGCTACAGGTAATTTTGTTTTGAAAATTTCCATTTTTGTTATACCGTGGTTTGGGCATTAACCAAAATTTTGGTTGGCATAAACAAGTAACTGAAAGTAAAACAATCCCCTTCACTTGGGCTGGCGGCCGTAACTAGCCCCTCCTCCACTCTCTCCCATTGCTACAATATGTGCCTACAGCCCCAATTCCCACGTACCTATCTCCACCAACCTCTGCATCCAGCTGCCAGTCCCCTTTCCACCTTAGTGAACTCACACTGAAGTGAAGTTGCTCAGTCGTCTCCAACTCTTTGTGACCCCATAAGCTGGGCCTACCAGGCTCCTCTGTCCATGGGATTTTCCAGGCAATAGTACTGGAGTGGATTGCCATTCACTGAGGTCATTCTTAAAAGCCAAACTCCAAGATCAAATGCATTCTGCTATGTCCTCCCTTTCCCTGATTCTGATAACAGCTAATGTTCAGTGAGCCTCTGTTCTAAGGCCTCCATGTATCTTCACTCATTCAAGCCTGACTCACTTAAGGAGCTGTTATTTTCATCTCCATTTTTCCAGATAAGAAAACTGAGGCACAAAGTGGTTAAGGAACTTGCTGAGGTTCCACAGCTGTTGTTGATGGAACCATGAGTCAAACCTGGAAGCTGCTGGCTCTGGAGAAGGGTTTCCCACTCTTTGCACTACTGACCTTGGACCTGGATGATTCTTCGTTGTGGGAGGCTGTCCTATGCATTGTAGGGTGTTGGGACCATCCCTGGCCTCTACCCAATAGATGCAATAGCACCCCCAGGCCCAGCTGTGACAACTAGAAATGTCTCTAGACATTGCCAAGAGTTCTCTGGGGCAAATTCACCCTGGTCCTCTGTAGCGTATTACCATCCACCCTGGACTGCAGACGCTCTCCCCTCGCTTCCCAGCTGTTCCCTCCGGGCACCTCACTGTGTCTTCTCCCCTGATTGGCTCTTCTCCAAGGCTCAAGGTTGGTTCCCTGCCCTGGAAAATCCACCTCTATTCAGTGGGTTCATCCACCTTGTCCTCACAGGCAATAGTGGAAATGACTCCGATTTACAGAGCACCTCCTGTGCCCCAGGAGTCATTTTAAGGTTTTTAATTATGTTCTCTTTAATCCTCACAGTGATCTTATAAGGATACTATCAATAATCTTATTTTTCAAGACGTCATCACTAATTCATAAAAATATCAAATCACTATGAGCTGTATATATAAAATGAATATAATATTGTAAGTCAACTATACTTCAATTAAAAATAAATACAAATAAAAGTAAAGTGAAATCGCTCAGTTGTGTCCGACTCTTTGCGACCCCATGGACTATAGCCTGCCAAGCTCCTCTGTCCATGGGATTTTCCAGGAAATAGTACTGGACTGGATTGCAATTTCCTTCTTCAGTGGATCTTCCCAACCCAGGGTTTGAACCCTGGTCTCCCACATTGTAGACAGATGCTTTACCGTCTGAACCACCAAGGAAGTCCGAAATAAAAGTAAAGAAGGAATAATTTTTAAAAAGAAACTAAGTCACTGAGAGGTTAAGCACAATAAGAACAAGTTCCACATGGACCGGAGTGCTTCAAAGTGGACGTGCATAGGCAGTGTGCCACCAGCATCATCCTTATTACCTCAAATTCAGCCTTCCTGGACCCCAAGTCATCAGGCCCCCCACTGCGGCTCTCCTGACTTCTGTCAAAGCGCCCCCAGACTCTACCACCTTGAAGTCATCTGAGACTCCTCTCTCTGACCCCCAGGTAAGAAGCCGCTCCCCACTCCAGAAGTGTCGAGGGTGTTCTCCTGTACCCAGCTCCCCTCTCTCACTCTGGTTTTCCCTCCCATTGCCTTAGGCTCAGGACATCTCAATACACCCTTATCTCCTAATCCAGTCACAAGTCCCTCCTCTCACTCTTCTTTGAACCTCAGAATCCAGATTGTTGAACACCAAGTGTGATGTGACCTCATGGTCTCTGTCCCAGGGATTCTCAAGCTAAATGCCAGCAGAACCCAAGCAGGTAACATCAGGCCATGAGAGTGAGCCGTCTTTGCTAGCAGTGTTCTCGATGGTCTTCTTCTAACAGATACTCTCTTTGAAATTAAATGCAGCAACAGTCTTCATTTCTACAATGCTCTCTCCAACCTTGTTTAGAAGCATCAGTTCATCCCAGCTCAGTTCAGTCGCTCAGTTGTGTCTGACTCTTTGTGACCCCATGGACTGCAGCACGCCAGGCCTCCTTGTCCATCACCAAATCCCGGAGTTCACTCAAACTCATGTCCATCGTGTTGGTGAAGCCATCCAGCCATCTCATCCTCTGTCATCCCCTTCTCCTCCTGCCTTCAATCTTTCCCAGCATCAGGGTCTTTTCCAAACAGTCAGCTCATCTCATCAGGTGGCCAAAGTACTGGAGTTTCAGCTTCAGCATCAGTCCTTCCAATGAATATTAAGGACTGATCTCCTTTAGAATATACTGGTTGGATCTCCTTGCAGACCAAGGGACTCTCAAGAGTCCCCTCCAATATCACAGTTCAAAAGCATCAATTCTTCTACACTCAGCTCTTTCATAGTCCAACTCACATCCATACATAACTACTGTAAAAACCACAGCTTTGAGTAGACAGACCTATGTTGGCAAACTAACGTCTCTGCTTTTTAATATGCTGTCTGGGTTGGTCATAACTTTTCTTCCTTCTTTTTAGAAGCATGCATGCCCCTTACTCTCTCTTTCATTTTCCCACTTTCGATAATGACTTGAACACTAGAAATGTCTCCTCTTCCTGTAGGAGAACACAACCTCTATGACAGATGCCAGCTAACGCAGGCCTCTGTGAAGAGCTGGGGGAAGTGGGCGCTGGGGAAAATAGAAAACAGCCTTTGCTCTAGCTGCTAAGCCCTCCTAGGACAAGGTCCAGTGGCCCTAATGACTTTCTAAAGAAGTCCAATTCTGGATATTTATAAGAAATTCTCAGTAATTTAAAGGCTGATGGCTCATAAAAAAATTTTTTTTAAATCATACACCAAAAATAAATAAAGCAGAACTGCTATGAGAAAAACTCCAATGAAACTCAAGTCTCCAGCTACAGAGGACAACTGTGACTCAACTCCAGCATGTGGTGGCCACATGGAAATCCTTGGTCAGTCTTACCAAATCCTCTGGTTTTCAAATGAAGCCAGAAACTTGCCTTTTATGTGAAGTCTTTTTGTGTAAAATCTTTCATTTAAAAAAACCATGGGGCCACATTGTATGTGCAGACCAAAGTTGTCTAGATAAGACATGTGACCTGAAAGCTAGTAGTGTATGGCCTCCAACGTGGAGAGGAGGGGTCCTCTCTCCCACCACCACCCTCATCTGCATTCCATGCCTGTACTAATCTTGAAATAATGGTTGCCTCCTGCCACTCTGCTGTTTAAGCCCCTGGCAGCCTCACTGCCCATAGGCAGGAGTTCCTACTTCTTCCCCTGCGGCTCAGTGCTCTCTAGAAGGCCGCCTGGGCTTCCTTTCAGCTCTGTCTCCTCTTTGCTCCTAGAACGTCCTTACATCAAGGTCCATGGCCCTGCTGCTCCCACGCTCATCTTCCATCCATTCATACTATGCTCTGTCCATGCAACTCCCTCTGCCTAGGAAGTATGTCAGTTGCTCAGTCATGTCTGACTCTTTGCACCCCATGGACTGGAGCCCACAAGGCTCCTCTGTTTATGGGATTTCCCAGGCAAAAATACTGGAGTGGGTTGCCATTTCCTTCTTCAGGGGGATCCTCCCAATGCAGAGATCAAACTAGTGTCTCCTGCATTGCAGGCAAATTCTTTACCATCTGAACCACCAGGGAAGCCCATGCTTAGGAAAGTAAAAGTTGCTTGTGAAAGGTTGTTGCTGAATTACGACGCCGGGATTCTTGGCCTCCGGAGGAGAAGAATTCAATCCGGGGCCAGAGACGAGGCTTGATCGCTCAGAGCTTTTATGTAGCAAAGTTTTATTAAAGTATAAAGGAGATAGAGAAAGCTTCTGACATAGGCATCAGAAGGGGGTAGAAAGAGTACCCGCCTGCTAGCCTTCAGCTGGATGTTAAAAAGTCACCAGCAGCCTGTTAACTTAGAATGGCACTGGGCCCCTCACCCATAAGATGTATTCTGGGATAACCTTGGCTCCAAATGGTTTGTCTTGGGCCATAAAATGATTAACTTGAATCTTGAAGGGCAGGTCACCATACAAAGAGTTTCATTTACATAGATTAGAGGAACAATATAGGAGTATAACATACTGGTTTATCAAGTAGGTTCTGAGCCCAAAAGGCGGAACCAACTTGAGGACAGAGTTTGGGGTGGATGCATAGTACATTAGCATAGCTTAAGACAAACATTTCCATAAGAAAAAGGCATTGATTAACTTTAGGTGATATCAGATGTCACTATGGCAACACAGAATTCTAAGAGAAACCTTTTAAGTTTGTATAGAGAAGGAAAAAATATCACTAGTTTGTTTCCTCCTGCCGCTTAAGAGAGAGAAAATGTCTGACACTTGCAGGCTGTTTCCTCCGTTTGAAGGCCCCTGCCCTTCCTGCCTGTTACCCTCTCATTCCCCCCTTTTCTTTTAGGAGAATTATGTTGCCTAGGGAAAAGGGGCGTCGTTTTCGTTCCATAACTGCTTCCGTGCTGAGAAGGGGCGTTGTCCCTAAATTGACGAGGCAACAAATTCTCCTCATCCTCATAGTGAGGATATCTGATCCAGGGGCCCCAAATAGTAGTTGGAGGCAGCTGCAGCAGTAGCGGGAGTTTAAGCAACCATTTGTAACTTGAAAGCTTTCATGAGGCTAGAAACAAATCCAATTATACAGTTACAGATACAGGGAGTAAACAGCAAAAACAAAACAATCAGAATCAAAATTAAAAGTCACATTATGTCCATAGTTAAAGTACAAAGTGTTGCACCAGTCCATTTTAGAGTTGGTAGATGTCATCAGATGAAGGAGAGGCATGGCATGTGATTGTCGTCGAAAGTATTCACACACTTGGAGAAAGTCTTTTCCTTGAAGTGGAGATGTCCACCACGGGAAGCCTTCCACTGATGAAGAGAATCTTTATAACCTCCTTAGCCTGTTCACAGGGAAAAGCCTCAATCCATCCAGTAAAAGTATCTACCCAAACTTGTAAGCAAGAATATCTATTAGCTTTTGGCATATGAGTAAAATCCAATTTCCCAGTCCTCTTCAGGATACTTTCCACTTCGTTGTAATCCAGATTTTGCTTCCAAAACCTGTTCAGCAATCACCACAGCATAACCTGCTTTACNCCACCATGGGAAGCCTTCCACTGATGAAGAGAATCTTTATAACCTCCTTAGCCTGTTCACAGGGAAAAGCCTCAATCCATCTAGTAAAAGTATCTACCCAAACTTGTAAGCAAGAATATCTATTAGCTTTTGGCATGTGAGTAAAATCTAATTTCCCAGTCCTCTTCAGGATACTTTCCACTTCGTTGTAATCCAGATTTTGCTTCCAAAACCTGTTTAGCAATCACCACAGCATAACCTGCTTTACGCTTTCCATCTCGAACAAAAGAACTGTCATCTGTAAATATTTATGTGTCAGGATTGTCTAATGGGGTATCCATTAGATCTTCCCGAGCTGCATAGTTTAAAGTAAGGAATTGAGAACAATCGTGATCAGGTGTTTCATTTTCCTTCTCAGGAAGGAAAGTGGCAGGATTTAAATTTCCACAAACTTTAAGCTTAGTTACTGGTCCTTCTAACAACAATGACTGATATTTAAGAAGCCTACTGTCTGTCATCCAAATATTAACCTTAGAATTTAAGATTTCACTAACATCATGAGAAGTCAGTACAGTAAGGTTTCGTCCATTAATTATTTTTAAAGCTTCAAGTGCTAATAAAGCTGCTGCCCTAATTACTCTTAGGCAGTGGGGCCACCTATGTGAAATTACATTTAAATCTCTGATTAGATAAGCAATAGTTTGCTGGTGAGGCCCTCGGGGTTGTGTCAAAACTCCCAAGGCCATACCTTTTTTTTTCAGTGACAAACAAATTAAATTCTGACCCTGTGGGCAAGCTCAGAGGTGGAGCTTGCAGGAGAGCAGTCTGAAGAACCTTAAAATCCTTTTAAGTTTCTGGTGACCAAATCAGTTTGTCAGTTTGGGCCTGCTGAGTTTCAGCTATAAGTTTATATAAAGGCTGGACAAGTTCCCCATAACCTGGAATCCAAATGCGACAGTAACCTGTGATTTCCAAAAATCCTCTCAATTGTCTTAAAGTCATAGGTAGGGGATGATTTATATTTAAGAAGCCTACTGTCTGTCATCCAAATATTAACCTTAGAATTTAAGATTCCACTCACATCATGAGAAGTCAGTAAATCCTCAATTTTTTTTTTAAGATAAAAAAGAGCAGCCTGATAAGTATAAAATAGCAGAAATAATTTCTTTTTCTCAGAGATATCTGTACTTTGAGATAGGTTTTCTGTGAGAAATTTTTTAAAAACAAAGTTTGGGATCTTCCTGACCCAGGGATCGAACCATGGGTTCCCACATTTTAGGCAGATTCTTTACTGTCTGAGGCACAGGGGAAACCCAAACCAAAGATTGAATGTAATTATTTTAGGTGTTAGGAAAGAAGCCACATGTACTATTAATCTGGGGGTAGACCTTGCTGATCTTACACTGTCATTCAACACCTTCTAAAATTAATTCCATCTTTTAGCATGTTTCATTTCTGTGTACAGGTAAGGACCAAGCACTCTATAATTCTAGAAAGGAAACTGTGCCCTTTGTAACAATTAAGAAATAGAGAAAATTGGCAAGACATGGATTCTGTTTTGTATTTACCCAGTGGATATCACAAAACTTAAATGGTAAGACTTATGGAAGTACTAAGATCTAGAAGATCACCTTTAGCAGCAAAAATGATGCGAAAAGGCTTCAAGGTAAAGTGTGCATTGGGAATTTGCCTTGATGAATGGAGAAATCTAAGTAGGTGTGGGTTAAGTTAGAAGGGAAATAATTTTTTAGATAAAGTGGTAATTCATGAAAATGTGCCAGATATGTTCAGGAAATGATAGTGTGGCTGGATTTAGGGTATATGTATGTATAGGATAGACATAGGTCAGATTACAGAGATATTCAAAAGTTAGGTGTCAGTGTTGATGGATTAAAAATAATAGAGAATCATTAATTAATTTTTAAGAAAGAAGACAGTTTAGAGAACAGTGTTTCATGAAGAAAAAAAAAACTAGGGGAAAAAAAAGAACAGCTTGACGTTGGCATTGTATACAAATGCCATGGAGCTGGGAAAAATAGATAGAAATATACCTTAAGGGGCTAGTATTAGGATAAGAAAAGAGCATATAGGCCCTGAGTTACAACAGTGAGGGTTGGAATGTAAATGTAACTTAGATTTGTACACAAGATTTGTAAATTATATTTATTTGCATAAATAACTTAGATCTATACTTGCAAGTTAAATTAAGTCTTGGAATGGATGTGCATGGACAGTTTACTCAGATGTAGAATGACCATATTAGAAATGCATTGAGTGCTAAGTCTATTCAGCCATATCCAACTCTTTGTGAGCCTATGGACTGTAGCCTACCAGGATTCTCTGTCCATGGGATTCTCCAGGCAAGAATACTGGAGTGGGTTGCCATGCCCTCCTCCAGGGGATCTTCCTAACCCAAGGATCAAACCCATGTCTCTTGTATCTCCTTCATTGGCAGGTGGGTTCTTTACCACTAGCCCCACCTGGGAAGCCCGGAAACATGTTACTGTTTCTGTCCATGGGATTCTCCAGGCAAGAATACTGGAGTGGGTTGCCATGCCCTCCTCCAGGGGATCTTCCTAACCCAAGGATCAAACCCATGTCTCTTGTATCTCCTTCATTGGCAGGTGGGTTCTTTACCACTAGCCCCACCTGGGAAGCCCGGAAACATGTTACTGTTAACAAATAAAACAACAACAAACTTGTTGACATTTAATATTTTCAACATGGTTGAATTGTGAATAAAAAAGAATTGCTTCCCATATCTGAAATAGTACATTAAATTTATGTTTCAGAGAAGGAGTGAAAAAAGCCATCACTCATCAATGTAAAATATGCATGCCAAGAGAGTGTACATTGGGTGCCATTTTATCACGTCTTCTCTACATGTTTTTTGGTCAAGTGAAATGATTTATCAGCTTGCACTAAATTGCCAGTTCTCAGATAATGTATACCTCCAGCGCAGATCATTTGAAAGGATTTATCTTCTGTGGAACACTACACACAAAGTGGCATTGTTTTTCTTCTGTGACTTTGCTTGCAGAGGAGACGTTAAATACACAAAACTATTGATTTTCTTGTTTCACAAATGCTTTCAAAGCTCTTAACTTGACCTTCTCCAACCAAGGGCAACCATTTTACATTTTTCAGTGCTCACATGCAGTTTCAGAATATTTCACTCCAGCTGACTATGTTTTCTCTTGCCTTCTTTGGATGATGAGGACTCGAGATTGAACTAAAAGCAGAAAGGAGAACATGATAAACAGTATCAGATATCTAGAACTTGTATTTAAAGATTTTTTACTATGTTGAATCTTCAAATCTGTGAACACAGTGTATGCTTTTATTTTGATCTTCTTTGATTTATTTTATCAGAGTTTTGTAGATTTTAGATTAAAATTGTACATATTGTCCCAGATTTATAACAAAATATTTTATTGTAAAGCTATTAACTTTTGAACTGGTATTATTTATTAAATATAAATATACAATCATGCATTAATAATATGTAGAGATGGTGACTGATTTTGTATGTGACTTTGTAACTTTTGACCTTGATAATCTCACTTAATAGAGAGATTTCTTTTGGGTAGATTTATTGGGATTTTTCTAGGTAGGCAAACTGTCATTTGTGAATACGGACACATTTCTTCCTTTCCAATTTGTACTGGCTTTAGAAAAGGCAGAAAAATGAGAGAGCAAATGACCAACATCTGCTGGATCATCAAAAAAGCAAGAGAATTCCAGAAAAACATCTCTTTCTGCTTTATTGATTATGCCAAAGCCTTTGACTGTGTGGATCACAATAAACTGTGGAAAACTCTTCAAAAGATGAGAATACAAGACCACCTGACCTGCCTTTTGAGAAACCTATAGGCAGGTCAGGAAGCAACAGTTAGAACTGGACATGGAACAACAGACTGGTTCCAAGTAGGAAAAGGAGTACGTCAAGGCTGTATATTGTCACCCTGCTTGTTTAACTTATATGCAGAGTACATCATGAGAAATGCTGGGCTGGAAGAAGCATAAGCTGGAATCAAGATTGCCAGGAGAAATATCAATAACCTCAGATATGCAGATGACACCACCCTTATGGCAAAAAGTGAAGAGGAACTAAAGAGCCTCTTGATGAAAGTGAAAGAGGAGAGTGCAAAAGTTGGCTTAAAGCTCACCATTCAGAAAACAAAGATCATGGCATCCAGTCCTATCACTCCATGGGAAATAGATGAGGAAACAGTGGCTTACTTTTTCTGGGCTCCAAAATCACTGCAGATGGTGACTGCAGCCATGAAATTAAAAGACACTTACTCCTTGGAAGGAAAGTTATGACCAACCTAGATAGCATATTCAAAAGCAGAGACATTACTTTGTCAACAAAAGTACATCTAGTCTAAGCTATGTTTTTTCCTGTGGTCATGTATGGATGTGAGAGTTGGACTATAAAGAAAGCTGAGTGCCAAAGAACTGATGCTTTTGAACTGTGGTGTTGGAGAAGACTCTTGAGAGTCCCTTGGACTGCAAGGAGATCTAACCAGTCCATCCTAAAGGAGGTCAGTCCTGGGTGTTCACTGGAAGGACTGAAGTTGAAGCTGAAACTCCAATATTTTGGCCATCTGTTGTGAAGAGCTGACTCATTTGAAAAGACCCTGATGCTGGGAAAGACTGAGGGCAGGAGGAGAACAGGGCGACAAAGGGATGAGATGGTTGGATAGTATCACTGACTCAATGGACATGGGTTTGGGCAGACTCTGGTAGTTGGTGATGGACAGGGAGGCCTGGTGTGCTGCAGTTCATGGGGTTGCAAAGAGTTGGACATGAATGAGCAACTGAACTGAACTTTTTGTTAATTTACATTAAATAATACAATATTATACAATTTTGTGGATAATTTTATTTTTCTTGACTTATTAAGCTATTAATAGAATTTCTAATATAAAGTTGGTTAGGAATAGTGAGAGGAGATGTTCTTGCCTTGTTACTGATAATAATAATAATAAAAAAACAGTAAGAATCAAGTATATTAACAGTAGATTTAATTTTTACATAGATGTCCTTTATGGTTTCTTTAGGAATGTTATTTATAGTTTGCTGAAAATTTTTATCACAAATAGATATTGAATTTTGTTAAGTGCTTTTTATAAATCAGTTGAGAATCATGTGGTTTTTCTCTTTTACATCATTAATAAGATGAATTACATTGAAATTTTTTCAGATGTTGAACAAATCTTGCATTTTTGGATAAAATCTTTTTGAAGTGAAGTGAAGTGAAGTCGTTCAGTCGTGTCCGACTCTTTGCGACCCCATGGACTGTAGCCCACCAGGCTCCTCTGTCCGTGGGATTTTCCAGGCAATAGTCCTGGAGTGGATTGCCATTTCCTTCTCCAGGGGATCTTCCTAACCCAGGGTTGGAACCCGGGTCTCCCACATTGTAGACTGACACTTTTACAGTCTGAGCCACCAGGGAAGTATGTATTACTATTCTTATATGGTGCTAAATTTGATTCACTTAAAAGTTTGATTAAGGACTTGGCATATGTTTTAACAAATCTTGCATTTTTGGATAAAATCTTTTGAAGTGAAGTGAAGTGAAGTCGTTCAGTCGTGTCCGACTCTTTGCGACCCCATGGACTGTAGCCCACCAGGCTCCTCTGTCCGTGGGATTTTCCAGGCAATAGTCCTGGAGTGGATTGCCATTTCCTTCTCCAGGGGATCTTCCTAACCCAGGGTTGGAACCCGGGTCTCCCACATTGTAGACTGACACTTTTACAGTCTGAGCCACCAGGGAAGTATGTATTACTATTCTTATATGGTGCTAAATTTGATTCACTTAAAAGTTTGATTAAGGACTTGGCATATGTTTTTATCAAATACATTATCCTGTAGTTTTCCTGTACTGTTTTGTCTGGTTTAAATCATTATTTATGGCCTTTTTGTATGAGTAGGGAATGGTTCCTTGTTTTAGATTTCTGGAAGAGTTTATATAGAATAGATGTAATTTCTTCTTTAGTGAATGGTAGAATTCACCAGTAAAACAATCTGGGCCTAAATATTTCTATTTTCAGAAAGAGTTTAATTCTGAATTCAGTATATTTAGTAATTTAAGTTTTATTTGGTTATCTAATTTATCTTGTTTGAGTTAGGGCAATTTGTGGTTTTTCAAGGCATTGGATCCAAATTGTCAACTATATATACAGAGTTATTGTAGCATTCCCTCATTATGGTTTTAATACTTACAAGATTTGTAGCAATAGCCACACTTTCAAACTTTATAAAATTAGTTTTGAGATTTTCCCTGAGTCTGTCTTGTTTGAGGTTTACCAATTTTATTGATCTCTTCAAGGATCTCTATTTTTCAATTTTCAATTTCAGTAGTTTCTACTATTTATTTTCTTCTGCTTGCTTTGGGTTTATTTTGTTTTTGTTTTCTTGTTTTTCTTATTTCCCAATGTGGAATCTTAGACTTTTCTTTCAAAACAGTTTTTTGTTCCCCTAGCTTTACTGGCATATAGTCAGCAAAAAGAAATTGTATATATTTAAGTTGTACAATCTAATACTTCAATATATGTACACGTTGTGAAATAATCATCATAATAACCTAGTTAATATACTCATAACCTCAAATAGTTGCATTTTGTGTGTGTTGAACACTTAAGACTTACTCTCTTGTCAAATTTCAGTTATACAATTCATTATTAACCATAGTCAACATGCTGGACGCTAGTATCCTAGAACTCCTTAATCTTGTGTAACTGAAACTTTGCCCCCCTTGGCTTAAATCTCCCTATTTCCCACATCTCTTTACTTTATTGATATAAATTTCTCCCTTGCACTGCTTTAGCAGCATCCCACAACATTTTATATGTTGTGCTTTCCTATTCAGATAAAATATTTTCTAATTTTATTCCTTGATTTTTCTTATTGACCTAAGGTTTTTTGAGATGTATGTTGCTTAATTTTTAAATATTGTCACTTTTCCTTTATTTTTTGATGATTGATTTATAAATTTCATTACAGTCAGAAAAGATATTTTTTATGAGTTCAAGTTTTCCAGATTTGTACAGTTTATTTTATGGCCCAGAGTATGGTCTATTTTAGTGAATGTTTCATGTGCACTTGGAAACAATGTATGTTCCATGTCAGATATCGCTGACCTGTTTTTCTCAGTTTTTCCATTCTACAGTTGAAATATCCCTTTGGTTTCCGGAATCCTCTCTTGGATTGTGAGAATTAAAGTTATTCTTTTATGATAGTGGAGTAGAAAATCAGAGGAAATATAGGTCCCTGAAAACTTTTTGAAACAAAGTCACTCACCAGGCCTGGATTGACAAACTAAATATATATATATATATATATATATATATATATAATAGAAGCTTTTATTTAACTTAAAGTATAAAGAGTTTAGGCTTTTTGTTACTTTCCTGAACCTAATTCCAATTATTTCCTTATACTATGTTGTTTTCTATGTCTTTTAACGTATTTGGTTTATGGTGATAGGCATCAGTAACATTAATAACTTAGTAAATTTATGACAGCAATTTTTACAGGGTATCTGTAATTACTTCTGTTTCCTTCACTTATTTGTGATTGGTGGCATTATATTTTGTTCATTAAATTAGCTCCTCATCACAAATCGTTTAAAATATATTACTTGTTCTCTCATTTAGCTCTGCCAGTTCCCTTGTAATCTCTTCCATTCTACATCTTGGCCTTTGACTTTGTCATCATTGACTATTATAATTTCTGGTTTATTTAACATTGTTTCCAAGATTCCTCATTCATAAGGAAGACAAGGAAATTTCGGTCAGTGGAAGTGCCTTGACTTTGAAGCCAGCTAGATGACTTTCCCTGTCAGGGTGCTACAAGTGAACTATGATATACCAAGGACACAGCTTAGAAGGGACTGCATCCTCCATGTTGCAAAGACCTAGAAGAATAGTTTTGGATGAGTTACTTTACTTTACTTTGCAGTAAAACACATAAAACTTGTGACCTATTAATATTTTCATCTCTTCCTGGGGCAATTTCATTCAAAGAAAAGTTGTGACCAACCTAGATAGCATATTCAAAAGCAGAGACATTACTTTGCCAACTAAGGTCCGTCTAGTCAAGGCTATGGTTTTTCCTGTGGTCATGTATAGATGTGAGAGTTGGACTGTGAAGAAGGCTGAGTACCGAAGAATTGATGCTTTTGAACTGTGGTGTGGGAGAAGACTCTTGAGAGTCCCTTGGACTGCAAGGAGATCCAACCAGTCCATTCTGAAGGAGATCAGTCCTGGGTGTTCCTTGGAAGGAATGATGCTAAAACTGAAACTCCAGTACTTTGGCCACCTCATGTGAAGAGTTGACTCATTGGAAAAGACTCTGATGCTGGGAGGGATTGGGGGCAGGAGGAAAAGGGGATGACAGAGGATGAGATGGCTGGATGGCATCACGGACTCAATGGATGTGAGTCTGAGTGAACTCTGGGAGTTGGTGATGGAAAGGGAGGCCTGGCGTGCTGCAATTCATGGGGTCGCAAAGAGTCCAACACGACTGAGCGACTGAACTGAGGCCTTCCCCACCATCTGGCATCAACTCACTTTTTAAGTTTTACAACTGTTTTCTTCATTTGTACTCAAATCCTATTAAAGTAATGGGCTAGGGATCAGAATTATACCAATATCTGGGGGGGGGGGGGAATTAAACTCATATATCCTTCAAACTTTCCAAAGGTTAAAGTAACTGACTCTGAGCACCAATAATATTAGCCTATTTTAGGGAAAGAGCCGTCTTTCCAACTCACCTCCTACATAAATCTATTGGAATATAGATATAAGACTGTGACTCTGAAAAAAATTAGAAAAAACAAAAAAAATTAGAAAATAAAACTGGAGGGCTTAAAAACAATAGAATTTTATTATCTCAAACAGGATCAATGTATTAGAAGGATCAGTTCTTTCTAATGCACTATCCATTCCATGTTTGTATCCTATGTTGGTGGCCAGTAATCTTTGGTGTTCTTGGCTTGTAGCAATGTAACTTCTGCCTCCATCTGCACTTGACCTTGTCCTCAGTATATCCCTGTTTCTCAAGTTTCCATCTGCCTTTCTTTTATAAGAACACCTCAGTCATCCCAGGATTCTTAATAATATCTACAAAGATATTTTTCCAAACAAAATTACATTTACAGATTTTGGAGGTTAGGACATGGGCATAACTTTTTGGGGAATCACTATTCAACCCATTTAATGTGCATCAAACCAGTCAATACTAAAAGAAATTAACCCTGAATAATTTTTGGAAGGACTGATAGCGAAACTCCGATACTTTGGCCACCTGATGTGAAGAACTGACTTATTGAAAAGTCCCTGTTGCTAGGAAAGATTGAGGGCAGACGGAGAAGAAGGCAACAGAGGATGAGATAGTTGGATAGCATCACCAACTCAATGGACATGAGTTTGAGCAAACCCTGGAGATAGCGAAGGATAGTGAAGGATAGTGAAGCCGGGCATGCTGCAGTCCATGAGGTTGCAAAGAGTTGGACACAACTGAGTGACTCAACGACCTTAAAATGTGGGTTACATATTTGGTTATTTATATTTAGTGGTTTCATTTTCATATTCAGAAGCTATAAGAGAAGTCACAGGACAGGAACAGTGTATCTTCCATGGAACCAGGGGGGATGGTACAAGTTGGAATATTCAGAGGAGGAAAGAGATGCTCTGTAAATACAGACTTCACATTATGTTATGAACTCCTATGTGTATCTCCTCAGAATATTGCCATTCTTATTGTACAGAGTGAATATGGGTATTTTATTTCACACAAAGAAATTACTTTACACAAAATCATTATTTTCACTCTAGGATTTCAATAACATAATACTTTCAAAAATAGCTGTTGATTAAAAACAGGTAAGAGTACACTTGGGTAAAATAAGCATGTAAGGTCTGAATGATCTGTCATCTAAGGTGTTAATGGATTTTGTTGGCAAACTTACTGAACCACTGCTGATGGTTATTTGTGAAAATTTACTGAGAACTGGGAAATGACAGAACTGAATGCCGACATTGTATCAGTTTTCTAGGATAGAAATAACGGCTATCATGGTAATTATGGCTCAGTGAATGTAACTTATATCCTTCAATAATGGGACAACTATTAAAAAGAAGAACCTGTAAAAAGCCTCTCAAAGGTAACAAAATCATGAACAATAAATAGAATTGGTTTATAAAGAAAAAAATTGACAGATGGGATGTAATAGCTTTTTCATAGGATTACCAAATTAATAGACTATGGAAAGGAAGTGATGATAATATGTTTTTATTTTATTATATGCGATAGTCTCCAGTGAATTTTACATTAGTTCAAATTTTCTGGAAAATGAGTAGTGCCTTGTGGGTTGAAAGCTACTTAAGGTCTCAAACAGTAGAAAATCAACAGCAAAGTACCTAGTTTGGGAGCAAGGAGGATATTCTGATCCATTTGAGTTTAAAATGAAGCTGAATTTATTAAATCATTTGAGATCTCAAAGAGATAATTTTGTTGGTAGAAACTTTTATCAGTTTAGGGGAATGAAAAATGTAACGCATTTATGCATGCCAATAAGACTAGCACCCAATGGCCATTTTTCTTATTTTAAATGTAAGGTAGGAAGGTGATAGAATTGGAAAATAAAGTGATCTAGTAACTAAAATGAGACAAATTATTGGAACTTGGGCTTCAATTCAGTTCTGAATGCTGTAGTCTCAGAGGCTCTTTGTTTCCTTCATTATTGAAAAAAAATATTTTTAAAGCATATTTTCTTGTTTTAGGTTGTTTGATTCTTAAGAGAGTTTCCCTTGGGATGGTTTGATGCAATAGAGGGGAAAGAGGTTTTTTAAGTTTGAAAGGATATGACATATACTGGTGTGATATTAAGGATTTGGATAGGAGAGAAGGTGTAATAGGGTCATTGTTGTTCTTCAGTTACTAAGTCATGTCTGACTCTTGGCAGCCCAATGGACTGCAGCACACTAGGCTCCTCTGTCCTTTGCTATCTCTCAGAGTTTGCTCAGATAGACCTGAAAAATTGTGACTGAGAAAATTTTGTTAACAGTATTGCATAAATGATACAATAGCATTGTATAATATTTATTATGTATTTAAAAGATATAAAATGATATGATAAATTAATTAAAAATCTAAATGAAAAGTGTTCTATATAGCCTGTGCTTAACTATATAAACAATATAACTATATAAACTATATAACTATATAAACAATATGCATAAAAGTGCAGGAGGTAACTTAAAATTATAATCATTATTATTATAATTCTAAATTATAATCATTATTCTTAATGTGTTAGGATTACTAATGATCTTTATTTTTTGTGAGTGCTGACTTTTTCAAATTTTCCACCATAAAAATGCAACACAGCATTAATCAACCTTATGAGAAGTCATACTTTTATATGTACAAAAGAAGTTTCCTTGAAATAGGACACAAAATTTGAGTTAAGAGCAAGCAATTTTTATGTATTTGTGATAGGAGCTATATACAGATTATTTCCTTTACTCTATAAAATAATCTTTTGTGGTAGATGTCAATTCTAATTGTCCCTTTGCAAATATGGCTTTGGGTTAGCACATTGATTGAAAGATGTCAAAAGAATAAATCAAAGACAGTTTAGAAAAGAGGAGAATGATTAAAGAGCTCCGGGTCCTGATTTATGACGGAGACAGAGTTTATAGAGAGTTCTGTCAGGCATAAATGTGGTCAGAGAGATAAAGTAAGAACATAAAATGTCACAATTATTTAAAGAGTACAGAGCAGGTAAAGTTGGTGGAAGGTATTGAATTATCACAAGATACTGAAGCATAAAATGTTCCACTGTGGAGTCAGATCTGATTCTAATGAGGGCCATAGTTTTAAAATAAATATTTGGTATTTTCCATTAAAAGTAATACTTGTGAGCAAAGCATTCATTTTGTTGTAGCAAGAGAAGCTAGAGAAATCCTAAGAACAGGTGTGAAAATACAAATCCAGTAATTTCCATTGGGAGACTCATTAAAAATGGGAGATGGCTCTTAATAATGGATCAAAGCATTGGATGCAACTAAATTCATCAGAAGATAACCTTATAGGTACCGTTATAAATGATGTTTCAGATTGATTATACCCAGGCCTACTTGTCAGGCTTAAGGTCACAAAAAGAAAGTCAACCAAAAATTACATTACTGATTGAAATGTAATAGGTAACATACTTAACCACCTATGAAATGTTCTTGCCAAAAAATCAAACTTGAGTCTGATCATGATTCTAGATTTAACATTTGGTTCCAAGCAATATGGGAAATGAAGGAACATGGGGATACAAATTTTTAAAAATTCATAAAATAGCAGAGAACAAAAATCCAGTTTCTGTGACATATTATCTGCAAGGAAATAAGAAGCCAGAAGACAAACAGTGATTAAAAGACAAGAGGGAAAATACTTATTTCTGTTTAGAATGTGAAGCAACAGAAATTCTTCATTAATTACTGGTGGAATTCAAAATATTACTTCAATTTGGAAGACAGCTTGTCATTTTCTTACATAACTAAAGTCTTACTATATGATGCAGCTATTGTGCTAATAGGTGTTTACCCAACTCATTTGAAAATACCTGTGTACTTAAAACTGCATGCAATGTTAATAACAGCTTTATTTTATAATTGCCACAAACTGAATATACTTAAAATGTCTTTCAATAATTGATGCGTAAACGAACTGTGGTATATCCATACAGTGAAGTTTTCAGTGATAAAAATAAATGAGCTATTAAGTCATGAAGATGTGACATGGATAAATATTAGGTACATATTTCTAAATGAAAATAGGCAGTCTAAAGTTACATGACATATGATTGTAATTATCTGACATCCTGGTAAAGGTAAAACGATATATATACAGTTAAACCAGTGGTTGTCAGGAATTTGGAAGGAGAAAGGAGGATTGAACAGGCAAAACACGGAGGACTTTTTAGGTTGGTTTATTTGTTCTGTATGATACCACATGTGGGTGTGTGAAAGTATGCATTTGTCAAATCTCATTGAACTTGGAGTTAGAGACATCAATGTTAACATATTTAACTTAATATACATCAAAATGGTTACATAGAAATATAAATAGATATGTGAATGTACATGAGTAATATACAGAAGTATGTTTTCTTTGCTGTGTTAGCTGAGAATGCTTAGAAAATGATACCCTAGTAACAGTGAGCACACCTAGTACCCACATTTTGGTTTCTAATATGATTCTCCAATAAAAGGAACCAAGATCCTTAGAGAATTGGTTGATGCTAGGACTGCAGTATGAAATATACATGATAAGGCTAGAGATCTTATTTTGTCTGAAAGTAAGTACTTAAAAATAAATCAAGGGCACGTTACAGGAACACAGAAGGCTATTGAAGAAGCTACTCCAAGGGCTATACCTAGAAAACTTTGAGCAAGAAAAAGTTATATAGAATTATAAACACAAAACAAAATATGTTGTTTTATAACCCAAAAGATAAAATAAATATTTATGAGTTCATACTGATAAAAACAATTGAAACCATATATAAATAGAGGAGAAATGAAAACTGCTCCATGCAAAAGAATTCCAAATAGTTATGTGAATATTCTGCCCTCAAGGAGGTGAAGAATAATTGCCTAGTCCTTAAGTATGGACAGCATATAAGTGCTTCCCTTTCAAAGAGTACAGTATGGAAAAAGCTAGATGGCAAGAGTAGATAACTCATAGTGGAGAAAGTACTTTAGCAAGGTGATCAAGGTCAACATTAACATTGGCAGGTTTTGGAGATAGTACATGCTTTGGGTATGATGGATGAAAATGGCGCCTTATCTCTGTGGTCTTCTCCCCAAATTCATAATTCAATTTAATCTTGAGAAACTATCCGACAAATTCAAGGAGAGGGACATTGTACAAAATGCTTGACTAGTAATCTTCAAAACTGTCAAGGTCATCAATAACAAGGGAAAGGAAGACCTGTCACAGCCAAGAAGAGTCAAAGGAGACATGATGACTAATGTAATGAGGTATTTTACCTGGGGTCCTGGGACAGAAAAAGACATTAGGAAAAATCTAAGGAAATCCAAGTAAAGTATGGACTCTGTTGTATTGTTAGTTACTCAGTGGTGTCCAGCTCTTTACACCCCGATGGACAGCCTCCTCTGTCCATGAGATTCTCCAGGCAAGAATACTGGAATGGATTCCCATTCCCTTCTCCCAGGAATCTTCCCAACCTAGTCGATGAACCTGGATCTCCAGCTTTGCAGGCAGATTCTTTACTGTCTGAGCTACAGGGAAGCCCAATATATCAGTACTGGTTTGTTAATTATAGCGAAGTATCACAGTAATGACTGCGTGCTAAGACACTTCAGTCATGTCCGACACTTTGCGACCCTGTGGACTGTAGCCTGCCAGGCTCCTCTGTCCAAGGGAATCTCCAGCCAAGAATACTGAAATGGGTTGCCATGCCCTGCTCCAGGGTATCTGCCCGACCCAGGGTTCAAACCATCCTCTCATGTTTGCTGCATTTGCAGGTGTGTTCTTTACCACTCGTGCCACCAGAGTAATGCAGAATGTTAATAGAGGACAATGGGTGTGACATACGTGAATATTTGTACTATTTTCTCAAATTTCCTGTAAATCTAAAACTATTCAAAATAAAGTTTACTAAAAAATTTTAAAAGGAAGTCAAAGTATTTATATGAAATGGTGGTATTTATTTTTTTAAGGACTCGGCTTTATTATTTTTTAAAATATAAATTTATTTATTTTAATTGGAGGCCAATTACTTTAGAATATTGTTTCGATTTTGCCATACATCACTCATTATCAAAGAAATGCAAATCAAAACAACAGTGAGATACCATTTTACACCAGTCAGAATGGCTGCAATCCAAAAGTCTACAAGCAATAAATACTGGAGAAGATGTGGAGAAAAGGGAACCCTCTTACACTGTTCATGGGAATGCAAACTAGTACAGCCACTATGGAGAACAGTGTGGAGATTCATTAAAAACTGGAAATAGAACTGCTGTATGACCCAGCAATCCCACTGCTGGGCATACACACTGAGGAAACCAGAACTGAAAGAGACACATGTACCCCAATGTCCATTGCAGCATTATTTATAATAGCCAGGACATGGAAGCAACCTAGATGTCCATCAGCAGATGAATGGATAAGAAAGGTGTGGTACATATACACAATGGAGTATTACTCAGCCATTAAAAAGAATACATTTGAATTAGTTCTAATGAGATGGATGAAACTGGAGCCTATTATACAGAGGGAAGTAAGCCAGAAAGAAAAACACCAATACAGTATACTAATGCATATATATGAAACTGTGGTATTTCTTTAGATTGTAATTTAAAGAAACTTACTATACACAAGCTTCCTTTGTGACTCAGCTGGTAGAGAATCCGCCTGCAATGTGGGAGACCTGGGTTTGATCCCTGGTTTGAAAGATCCTCTGGAGAAGGGAAGAGCTAACCACTCTAGTATTCTGGCTTGGAGAATTCTATGGACTTTATAGTCCATGGGGTAGCAAAGAGTTGGACATGACTGAGCAATTTTCACTTTCACTATACAAAAAAAAAAAAAGAAGAAGAAGAAGAAAAAGAAATTTAAATAGTGACTGGATATTTGATATTGCAGAGTTATTTTGAATTTTATTAGTAAAAATCAAATTCCATTTTTAAGAATTTTATACAGAAGTGTTCACAGAAGAAATGATATGATAACCCAATTTGGAAAGAGGATGAAGACATAGGAAGTTTGAATAAAATAAGATTGACCATGTGTTTGTTAATAATTGTTAAAAGTATGTGATGGATTTGGGGAGTTTATTACACAATCCTTTTTACTTCTGTGTATATTTTACATGTTTTAGAAGGAAAAAATGTTTTTTAAAGCTTACAAAACATATATATGAAAGAAAATAAAGGAATAATTCAGGGAACCTAAAAAACACTGCCATGGATTTCAGGCAGTATGGTGCAAGTATGGTCTGAGTTTCTTAACTGTGGTGTTGTGGAAGTTCATGTCCTAAATGGTTTTAGGTGTCTAGAAAGAAATATAATGCTCATGTTTAGGATGATTTCTGAGGGCAAAGGGAAGGTTAGTCTCTGGAAGTGTTTGATTTAACTAGTTTTGAACCATTTCATCAAAAACATTTTTGCCTTAAACATCCATCGCAACTGACTCATAATCCATTGAAAAAGTTCATGAACATGAAAGTAAAACAAGCTTTTGTTTTATGAGCCTTAAATTATTTTTTGAAAAACAGACACCAATTTTGTTGGGGGGAGGTGGTTCTTTTAACTTTCTTTCTTATTCATCTATGCTTAAATATATTTACTTGTGTGTGTGTGTATGTATGTGTGTGTGTATGCGTATCTGCTGCCTCCTTCTCCTCCTGCCCTCAATCTTTCCCAGCATCAGGGTCTTTTCCAATGAACTGGCCCTTTGCATCAGGTGGCCAAAGTATTGGAGCTTCAGCATCAGTCCTTACAGTGAGTGTTCAGGGTTGATTTCCTTTATGATTGATTGAGTTGATCTCCTTGATGTCCAAGGGACACTCAAGAGTCTTCTCCAGGACCACAGTTCAAAAGCATCAATTGTTCAGCGCTCAGCTTTCTTTATAGTCCAGCTTTCACATCCATACATGACTACTGGGAAAATTATAGTTTTGCCTATACGGACCTTTGTCAGCCAAGTGATGCCTCTGCTTTTTAATATACTGTCTAGGTTTATTCATAGCTTTTTACCTAAGGAACAGTGTCTTTAATTTCATGGCTGTAATCACTGTCTGTATCTTTGTATTTGGAAGCTCAGAGTAGATGTGATATAAATGTTTGTGGGTCTAGTAAACAATAGAAATTTTCCCCTCAAGACACTATGTTGCATCTTAAACCCCAAATGGTTTCTCGGTTAACAAGAAAAAAGAAGCAAGATCATCAGCCTACAGAGGTTGTTTCTAAAAGCCAGTGAATCATAGATCAGTCAAGAGAGTTACATCATCATCACTCAGAATGTAAAATATTCAAGCCATCACCCCAGAGGGTTTGATTTTAATTTATGGATGTGTCCCAGAATTCACAAGTATGGCCCAAGAAGATTAGCACTGAGGAAGGCATTTGTGCTCGTATAAAATTGATATTTTCTGGCTTTAGGCAGAGGTTTTCCACCATAGCTGCACATTACAATCACCTGGAATGCTTTCAAATTAAGCCCATGCAAGGGTCCCACCTCCAGAGATGTGGGGGTAATTAGATTAGGCCCTAGTATTAGCATTTTCAGAGACTCCTTAGGTAGCTCTAATGTGCAGTCAGAATTGGGAACTGCTAAATGGACATCCTTTTAAAATTCCATTCATTGAAACCACTTGAAGTGTTCCAGTCTGCCCTCTTATTTAAGTCATTTCCCATGTTTTTTCTTTCTCTTCTCTTATCCCATTCCACCTCCCACTCAAACCATCAGATTCATTTTAGCTGGTGTAATTCCCCCCCTCCCCCCAGTTGGTTTTTAAGAATTTGTACTTGATGAAAATGCCTAGTAGATTGAGTTTACCTCTGAAGGCTGCATGGTAGAGGTGGGACAGGCAGTGTGGGGAGGGAAGAGATAGTGAGATTTTTACAGCAGCATCCCTATTTATCTTCATAATGAGCAAAGCAGCTGAAAAAAATCTTTTAAAAATGCTTTATATTTTCAAGTAACTCTGTAGTAGTAAAAACTAATTCTTTGGTCGTGTTTCAAATAGATCAGCACAAAAAGTAGATTTGAGAATCAAAACAGGAAACAAATACCTTGGGTCATGTTGCCTGTTTCCTGGCAACCCAACATGTCTTGTCCCCTCAATCTACAAACGCCATCTTTCCACTTGGTATCTTCCTGCTCTCTTTCCTAAGAATTTATCACTTTGTCAGAATTGAGATTTGGCTTCAAAAGTGTTTCAATGCTGGGTCAAAACCTGCCACAAATATTTGCCTTTGAATCATTCTGCCATCAATTTGAGACACGAGTGTGATGCATAATTTCATCTTTCAAAATGAAAGAGAATAAAGTATAGTAGTATATCTACTTTTAAGTGGGGGATTTCTGTACCTTTGCCTCCTTTCAGATATATACAATTGACAGGCATGGATCCACTCATCCCTAGTATATCACAGATGCTTATGTTTTCAGCCTCAAATAATTGCAGTTGAAAAAAAAATAATGAGAGAGAATGTTCTATCTTGGCCTTGGATTAATTAGGTCTTCAAGGTTCCAGCAGCTGAGCCAACAAGTTTTAGAAGCAAAAGAATGCTATTCCCAGAATACAAAAGCATAAGGATGCATACAACCTCCATCTATGGGAGATGACAATGAAACTTGTGGTTGCTTTTTCAAATTGGCCTCTATCTGGGGGGTTCCATTTGTTTTCCTGTTGCAGGGGCTTTTGCTATAAGGGTCACAAATATGACCAACAGAATACTGGTGAGGAAATTAGTTCCAGCATGTTGACACCAATTAATTCATTGTTATTACAGTGATATGCCTGAAGAAACAATACATATTAGTTTTTGAAGCACAAAATGTGTCCCATAAAATATCTCCCTTATTTTGAGGTTTCTTTTAATATCTCCTTTGTTATATAGATTTCTAAGCTTTTAGGGATTTGGAATGAATTTTTGGATTTGAAAGTAGTCAAAGAGAATTGTGGTGGACAGACCCTAGTGTCACATCCAACCATCCCTACCCTCTTGTGTTCACATCCTTGTGTGACCCCTCCCCATGAGAGTAGCCAGGGTCTCTGGCTTTCTTCTCACCAGTAGCATATGGAAAAGATGCGGAATGTTACTCCCATTTTTCATTGTTATGTGAGGTTTCATTTTAGCGTATTGAACCATGGATTTTGTGAAGTAAATGGCCATGTTGGAAAAGCCCATGCAGCAAAGAACTTCAGGGTGCCTCTAGGAACCATGAGTGGCCTCTAGGACTTGAAAGTGGCTTCTAGCTGTCAATTAGCAAAAACCTTAGACCCATGAGTCTAAGGAAATGAATTTTCTGACAACCTGAATAAGTTTGAAGCTGATTATTCAATAATCAAGCCTTCAGATGAGAATGCAGCCCATTGAACCTCTTGATTGTAGCCTTGTGAGACCCCAGAGGACTAAGCTAAAGCATGTTCAGATTCCTAATTTTCATAAACTGTGAAAAAGAGATAATGTGTTTTCTTTGAAGTCTCTGCATTTGTAGTAACTTATGCAACAATTAAGCTTCCCTGGTGGCTCAGAGGGTAAAGTGTCTGCGTATATAATGTGGGATACCTGGGTTCGGTCCCTGGATTTGGAAGATCCCCTGGAGAAGGAAGTGGCAATCCACTCCCGTACTCTTGCCTGGAAAATTCCATGGATGGAGGAGCCTAGGAGGCTACAGTCCATGGGGTCTCAAAGAGTTGGACATGACTGAGCAACTTCACTGGTTCACTGGGTTCATACAATAATTAAAAACTAACAAAGTGACTCTCCTCGAGGACTTTAAGCTAATAAATTATCCAAGTTGTCATTTACTTACCTGAACCATGCAGTTAAGAAATGACAATTTAATTCCACAGCAGCAGCATTATTTTCTGAGTTGGCCATGATCATTATTAAAATTGAGGACTTCCCCTCATTTCTACCAGACATCAAACTTTTGGTAGAAAACAGTTTTCCTATCATGTTTTTAATGTGTTCTTACTATAATAATACACTGGCATTATGTAATTTTTTTTTTTTTGCTATTTTCATAAATTTTCATCATAGGGAAAAGAAGAATCTTAAATTCTCATCAATGAAAGTATTAATTCCTGTTTGGCATTAGCCAAGGATACTTTTGGAAAGTAACAAAGGATTTTTTTTTTTAAACAGAAGTGGAGCTTCTAGGCCTTGATAAATTTATTTACCTTGTTAGTGGCTATCCAGTTGTTACAACTCAAGGCAGGTGACTCAATCTTTAAAGTAGGACAATGATACAATACATTTCCAATCAGTGGCTAGAAGGAAGGTCATAGCCCACATAATGTAGAATTAAGCACATTGATAAAGAAAAAGGTCTGCATTATTGCATATAGATATAGATTGCCCAAAAGTTGGGAAGCCATAACTGTTACTATCTCTGTCCAATCATAATTTTTTATTTGTTTTTACACTCTTAAAAATTTGATATAGTCATTTTTAGTCATCTGTGATATAGCTGCAGATAAGTTAATAAAACATATTTAAAACTGTCAGATGATATTAAGACTGAGAAAATGTAATTTCACAAGTAATTCTAGTTGGTCCAGCATTTTGCTGATTTTTACAAAATGCAAAGTATATCCTTTTGCAAGGCTATTTTTCCTTTACGTAAAATAACATACTAAAATTCGATATACTTCCATGAGGTGACCATTGTTCCTCAGTCATAGCCTAAATCTGTGTTTCAAAAGTAATAACCTTTTTTTGAAATAAGAAATTGACAGTGCTACTCATTACTAGCATACAGATAGATATTGATGTAGATCTCTATACAATCAATAGATATGTGAGATAACAGATATGTGTATATCTATTCAACTATGTATCTAGCTATTTATGTATCTATCCATCTAGCTAAACTCCTAATTTTATACTATTGTTCTATACATCTCTCCTTATGCTGCTGCTATATAAATTACTATAGCTTTATGTAACTCAAAATTAGGAAGAGAATTCTCAAGCTTTGTTCTTTATAATAAAAACTTTTGTATATTCTGGGCCCTTTACACTTCTAAATGATGTTTAGGCTCAATTGCATATTAAAAAGCAGAGACATTACTTTATCAACAAAGTTCCGTCTAGTCAAAGCCATGGTTTTTCCAGTGGTCATGTATCATGTGAGAGTTGGACTGTGAAGAAAGCTGAGCGCCGAAGAATAGACGCTTTTGAGCTGTGGTGTTGGAGAAGACTCTTGAGAGTCCCTTGGTCTGCAAGGAGATCCAACCAGTCTATCCTAAAGGAGATCAGTCCTGAGTGTTCATTGGAGGGACTGATGCTAAAGCTTAAACTCCAATACTTTGGCCACCTTATGCGAAGAGTTGACTCATTGGAAAAGACCCCGATGCTGGGAGGGATTGGGAGCAGAAGGAGAAGGGTATGACAGAGGATGAGATGGCTGGATGGTATCACCAACTTGATGGACGTGAGTTTGAGTAAACTCCGGGAGTTGGTGATGGATAGGGAGGCCTGGTGTGCTGCGATTCATGGGGTGGCAAAGAGTCAGAGATGACTGAGCGACTGAACTGAACTGAACTGAGTCACTTTCTAGAAAAACAGCAGTTGAGATTTTTGATAAACAATTTGGGGAATATTGTTCTTTTTGTGGGTTTCCCAGGTGGTTCTAGTGGTTTAAGATGCTGCCTACCAATGCAGGAGACATAAAAGGCGTGGTTTCAATCCCTGGGTTGGGAAGACCCACTGGTGGAGGGCATGGCAATCCACTCCAGTGGGCTGGAGAATCCCATGGATAGAGGAGTCTGGCGAGCTGCAGTCCATAGGGCCACACAGTCGGATATGACTGAAGTGACTTAGTATGCTGAGGCTCACATCCTTTTTGTAAGATTAAGTTTTCCAATTTATGGAGACAGGATGTTTCTGTTTATCTAGGCTTTTGTTCCTTTCTTTCAACAATGTTTTGTACTTTTCAGAGTATAAGCCTTACACTTCTCTTGCACAACTAAATCAATCAAGTTATTCCTAAGTGTTTTATTACTGCTGATACTATTTTAATTGCAAGTGTTTTCTTAATTTTATTTTCAGATTGTTCACTGCTAGTGTGTAGAAATGCAGTTGAATTTTGTGTGTAGATCTTTTATCTGTCAACTTGCTAAACTCATTTATCAGCTCTAATAGTTTATTTATGGTTTATTTAGTATTTTCTGTGTACAAGTTCAGATCATTTGTAAACAGAGATAATTTTCCATTTTTATTTCCAAAATGCATACCTTTCTTTCCTTTTTTCCCCTCCCATAGTTTCTTGTTCTGCAGTGCAGTTCTGAACAGAAGTGATCAGAATGGATGTATATGGCGTGTTTCTGATCATAGAGGGGGGCATTTCAGTCTATCACCGTTTAGGATACAGTTGTTGAGTTTCTCACTCATGTCCAATTCTTTGTGACTCCATGAACTGCAGCAGGCCAGGCTTCCCTGTCCTTCACTATCTCCTGGGTTTGCCCAAACTCATGTCCATTGAGCTAGTGATGCCATCCAACCATCTTAATTCTGTCACCCTTACCCTCTTCTCCTCTTGCCCTCAGTCTTTCCCAGCATCAGAGTCTTTTCCAGTGAGTTAGCTCTTTGCATCAGGTGGCCAAAGTATCAGAGCTTCAGCTTCAGAATCAGTCCTTCCAATGAATATTCAGGATTGATTTCCTTTAGGATTGGCTGGTTTGATCTCCTTGCTGTCCAAGAGACTCTTGAGTCTTCTCCAGCACCACAGTTCAAAAGCATTTATTCTTTGGTGCTCAGCCCTGTTTTCCCAGGGTATTTGTCCCCAAAAACAGCTGCCTCATTTTGGATGATAAAATTATTGGATCATACAGTATCCACATTAAGCCAGCATCAGTCATTCCAATGACTATTCCAGGGTTGATTTCGTTTAGGATTGACTGGTTTTATTTCCTTGCTATCCAAGGGACTCTGAAGAGTTTTCTCCAGCACCACAATTTGAAAGTATCATTTCTTCAGCCCTCAGCCGCCTTCTTCTTCTTTTTTTTTTTTTTAGTCTACAAGAAAGCATTTTATTTTCATTAAAAAAATTAATTTGCAGCATGCAAGATTTAGTTCCCTGACCAGCCTTCTTTATGGTCCCCCTCTCGCATCCATACATGATTACTGGAAAAATCGTAGATTTGACGCTATGGACCTTTGTTGGCAAAGGGCATCTCTACCTTTTAATATGCTATCTAGGTTTATCACAGCCTTCTTCCAAGGAGCAAGTGTCTTTTAATTTCATAAAAAGTTACTGTATGTTTTTATAGCTAACTTTATCATTTTGAGGGAATTCTATTCTTAGATCATTGGTGATTTTTCTCATGAAAGTGTGTTGGACTTTGTCAAATGATTCTTCTGTATCTATTGAGATTACATTTTGTGTTTATTAAATATATAGGCTTTTTCCTATTCTACATATATTATATTGATATTCATATGTTGAATCAACTTGAGATTCCTGCATAAATCTCGCATGGTTGTGGGGTATAATGTTTTTCATATGCTTTAAAATTATCATCTTCTATTTTGTTGAGGATTGTGTGGCAATATTTATGAGCAATATTTATCTTTAGTTCTTTGGTTTTGCTTGCCTTTTAACGCTTTGCCTAATATTGTTATAAAGATAGTACCGGCATTATAGAATGATCTGGGAAGTATTTTCTCCTTGTCTAATTTTTGACAGAGTTTGCAAAGGAATAGTGTTAATTCATTTTAAAATATATGATAGAATTCACCAGTTTAGCTCTCTGGTACTGGACCTTTCCTGTACCAGAGACTTACTTATGGACAGCATCTACTCTGTCCTGGAAAATACTATGTGTACACAGGGGAATAATTTGTATTCTGCTTTTGAGTGGTACTATTCTATAAATATCATCAGGTCTAATTGACATTATTCAAGTCTTCCTTTGCCAATCTTCAGTATTATTTTTCAATACATAACTGAATTGTAGTACTGAAATCTTTTACTGTTATTATTGAATCACCTATTTCTCTGCTTTCAAATTTTCAGTTCTACCTCTTTTTGTGCCATGTATTTTGGACTCTATTTTTAAGGGCTTGTATATTTATATATGTTCGTACTGATGCTTTCTAAGGCCCACTTGATTTCACATTCTAGGATGTCTGGCTCTAGATGAGTGATCACACCATCGTGATTATCTGGGTCGTGAAGATCTTTTTTGTACAGTTCTTCTGTGTATTCTTGCCACCTCTTCTTAATATCTTCTGCTTCTGTTAGGTCCAGACCATTTCTGTCCTTTATCGAGCCCTTCTTTGCATGAAATGTTCCCTTGGTATCTCTCATTTTCTTGAAGGGATCTCTAGTCTTTCCCATTCTGTTCTTTTCCTCTATTTCTTTGCATTGATTGCTGAAGAAGGCTTTCTTATCTCTTCTTGCTATTCTTTGGAACTCTGCATTCAGATGCTTATATCTTTCCTTTTCTCCTTTGCTTAAATCTACTGAAATTCCATCACCTCCACTAGCTTTGTTAATAGTGATGCTTTCTAAGGCTCACTTGACTTCACATTCCAGGATGTCTGGCTCTAGATGAGTGACCACATCATCGTGATTATCCAGATCATGAAGATCTTTTTTGTACAGTTCTTTGGTGTATTCTTGCCATCTTTTCTTAATATCCTTTGCTTCTGTTAAGTCCATACCATTTATGTCCTTTATCAAGCCCATCTTTGCATGAAATGTTCCCTTGGTATCTCCAATTTTCTTGAAGAGCTCTCTAGTCTTTCCCATTCTGTTCTTTTCCTCTATTTCTTTGCATTGATCACTGAAGAAGGCTTTCTTATCTTTTCTTACTATTCTTTGGAACTCTGCATTCAGATGCTTATATCTTTCCTTTTCTCCTTTGCTTTTCACTTCTCTTCTTTTCACAGCTATTTGTAAGGCTTCCCCAGACAGCCATTTTGCTTTTTTTGCATTTCTTTTCCATGGGGATGGTCTTGATCCCTGTCTCCTGTACAATGTCACAAACCTCATTCCACAGTTCATCAGACACTCTATCTATCAGATCTAGGCCCATAAATCTATTTCTCACTTCCACTATATAATCATGGATTTGATTTAGGTCTTACCTGAATGGTCTAGTGGTTTTCTGTGCTTTCTTCAATTTAATTCTGAATTTGGTAATAAAGAGTTCATGATCTGAGCCACAGTCAGCTCCTGGTCTTGTTTTTGTTGACTGTATAGAGCTTCTCCATCTTTTGCTGCAGAGAATATAATCAATCTGCTTTCAGTGTTGACCATCTGGTGATGTCCATGTGTAGAGTCTTCTCTTGTGTTTTTGGAAGAGGGTGTTTGCTACAAGGCCAGGGGCGGCGGCTGGGAGGAGCAACCCCACGTCCAAGGAGAGGTGGCTGTGCGGGTGCAGGAGGGCCTAGAGGTCCGTCCCACGTTGAAGGTCAGGAAGGGTGGTGAGAGGAGATACCCCTCATCCAAGGTAAGGAGGAGCGGCTGTGGTTTGCTGGAGCAGCCGTGAAGAGATACTCCAAGTCCAAGGTAAGAGAAACCCAAGTAAGATGGTAGGTGTTGCAAGAGGGCATCAGAAGGCAGACACACTGAAACCATACTCACAGAAAACTAGTGAATCTAATCACACTAGGACCACAGCCTTGTCTAACTCAATGAAACCAAGCCATGCCAGCTGTGCAACCCAAGATGGGAGGGTCATGGTAGAGAGGTCTGACCGAAGGCGGTCCACTGGAGAAGGGAATGGCAAACCACTTCAGTATTCTTGCCTTGAGAACCCCATGAACAGTATGAAAAGGCAAAATGGTAGGACACTGAAAGAGGTACTTCTCAGGTCAGTCGATGCCCAATATGCTACTGGAGGTCAGTGGAGAAATAACTCCAGAAAGAATGAAGGGATGGAGCCAAAGCAAAAACAATACCCAGCTGTAGCTGTGACTGGTGATAGAAGCAAGGTCCGATGCTATAAAAAGCAATATTGCATAGGAAACTGGATGTCAGTTCCATGAATCAAGGCGAATTGGAAGTGGTCAAACAGGAGATGGCAACAGTGAACTTCGACATTCTAGGAGTCAGCGAACTAAAATGGACTGGAATGGGTGAATTTAACTCAGATGACCATTATATCTACTACTGTGGGCAGGAATCCCTCAGAAAAAATGGAGTAGCTGTCATGGTCAACAAAAGAGTCCAAAATGCAGTACTTGGATGCAACGTCATAAACGGTAATATGATCTCTGTTCATTTCCAAGGCAAACCATTCAATATCACCGTAATCAGAGTCTATGTCCCAACCAGTAATGCTGAAGAAGCTGAAGTTGAACGGTTTTATGAAGACCTACAAGATCTCTTAGAACTAACACCCCAAAAAGATTTCCTTTTCATTCTAGAGGACTGGAATGCAAAAGTAAGAAGTCAAGAAACACCTGGAGTAACAGCAAATTTGTCCTTGGAATTCGGAATGAAGCAGGGCAAAGACTAATAGAGTTTTGCCAAGAAAATGCACTGCTGGAAGTTGGAGGGTGATTTTCTCTGATATTTACAATGAAGTCCTGGAAGTAGAGCTCCTGCAATAAATACAACAAATATTCAGGGGTTCCCCTATACCTGGATTCCCTGGACTTTTAAACATTCATCTTTCATGCCTAGCCTCTAATGATTCATCGATGAGAATTTAGATTTTCCTACCTCAGTACTGGCTCTCATGGAGATGTCTACTAATGGAATTCTGCCTTGGTAAGTTTTTATGGGTTTTTAATTCTCATTGAATTATTTTTAGCTTCATTGAGACATAACTGGCCAAGTTTTGTATCTGTCTGTCTCTCCAATTTGGAAAGCTATCACTTGCCTTGTGTCTTCACTTCTCTGACAGATCTGCTGCTGCTGCTGTTGTTGCTGCTGCTGCTAAATCGCTTCAGTCGTGTCTGACTCTGGTGACCCCATAGATGGCAGCCCATGAGGCTCTCCCATCCCTGGGATTCTCCAGGCAAGAATACTGGAGTGGGTGGCCACTTCTTTCTCTAATGCATGAAAGTGGAAAGTGAAAGTTCTGTCTGACTCTTAGCGACTTCATGGACTGTAGCCTAACAGGCTCCTCCATCCATGGGATTTTCCAGACAAGAGTAGTGGTCTAGAGACAGCTTATTTACACCCCCCCCTTTTTTTTTCTTTTACCATTTTATTGGTTAGGATAGAATGGTGAGGTTTAAGATCCTTACATGCCAGACTGGAAAAATCCAGAGTTGTAAATTTTTAATGAAAGACTACATTAACCCTATAGAAACTCTGTGGGATGGAGGAGCAAGCAAGTCACAAGTGCTGAGGACAACTCTGGGCTGCTATACAGATCTGTAACAGTCTAATTTTGTTGTGTCACAGCTGAAGTGGTAAAGAATGTCAGATAGTATTTAGGAAAATTGAGGAGAAAAGACTAAGAAACATCCTGTATATGAATTAATCACTTAATGGGTTATCATAAGAGGCTTCCAGACCACAATATTTCCATTCAATTCAGAAATATCTGCAGAGATTTTTACAAAAGTGGTTGTCTTTTTTCCAGCTTTTATATATAGTCATTAAGTGGGACAATGTGAGCCAGGGAGCTTGCATTATAATGGCATTTCTCATATGCCAGAGGGTTTATATTGCCAAAGTCCATATTAACCTACTTTATCTGGTTTACCTTTATAGAGCATTTCACATCTTTGTTGATCACAGTAACTGAGTTGCTGTAGGACTGAAGGGTTGGTCACAGTTATTACAATGAAAATTGTCAAATGTTTTCAGATGTAGTGAAACTGACAAGATGAAGAGCCTATGATTCAGAATGCATTGACGGTAACCCTTTAAGAGAGTTATCTCAACAGAGAATTTTTAGTCTGAATTCAATCTGTAAATTTGTGAACTCGTGTTTCAGTCACATTATATCGTGTGACAGTTCAGAATGTATTTCCTTTAATAGAAGCATGCTATTGTGCCTTTTTGTTGCTACAGTTAATAATATTTAAAATTTACCTTTGGGCAGTATTCTCCTGTTTTGTTGGGTAAATTGTTTTTTCTCCCCCACTGGGCTTCGAAATCTACATGTGTCATCATTGCTGAGTAGTTATTATCATATAGGTACTTCTGTTTTAACAACTTAAATTATTTTATTTATTTATCAGTCAATTGTTTTCTGTTTATTTACATATTTGCATTGCAGTCTATACTACTGGCCCTAGAAGTAGGTCAATTTTTAGTAACACTATTTTATTATTCATATTTGGCTATGGATATACTCCAAATTAACATGAAATTACATTTTTATCCAAATTTTGCATGTGAATTATAGTAAAATAAACTTACACAACTTGTTTATGTCTAAAGAAGAGGAACTATTAACTCTTTTAGCTATATCAACATTGTTAAATAATGGGCTTATAATTACTTTAATACTTTTTTCCCTCAAATTTACACATAATTTATGAACTTTGAGGAAAAATAGTATCTTTCTTTGTTTGCTTAAACTGATCTACCCCTGGCACAGATTTTACAGGTCTTCTTATCATTAAAATGTATTTATTTATTTTGAATATATAAAAGTTTAGAAACTATGACCAGCTAAACACCATTTACATGCTATATGTCAAAAAATATGCTTTTTTAAAGCTTCCCCCCCCCACCCGGGAGTAATAGTCTACTTTTCTTTTCCTTGGGGATGGTCTTGATCCCTGTCTCCTGTACAATGTTATGAACCTCCGTCCATAGTTCATCAGGCACTCTGTTTATCAGATCTAGTCCCTTAAATCTATTTCTCACTTCCACTGTATAATTGTAAGCGATTTGACTTAGGTCATACCTGAATGTTCTAGTGGTTTTTCTTACTTTCTTCAATTTAAGTCTGAATTTGGCAATAAGAAGTTCATGGTCTAAGCCACAGTCAGTTCCCAGTCTTGTTTCTGCCGACTATATAGAGCTTCTCCATCTTTGGCTGCAAAGAATATAATCAATCTGATTTCAGTATTGGCCGTCTGGTGATGTCCATGTGTAGAGTCTTCTTTTGTGCTGTTGGAAGAGGGTGTTTGCTATGACCAGTGCATTCTTTTGGCAAAACTGGATGCCATCCGATCCCATCACTTCGTGGCAAATAGATGGCGAAACAGTGGAAACAGTGGCTGACTTTACTTTTTTTGGCTCCAAAATGACTGCAGCCATGAAATTAAAAGAAGCTTACTCATTGGAAGGAAAGTTATGACCAACCTGGACAATATATTAAAAAGTAGAGACATTACTTTCCCAACAAAGGTCCGTCTAGTCAAGGCTATGGCTTTTTCAGTAGCCATATATGGATGTGAGAGTTGGACTATAAAGCTGAGTGCCAAAGAATTGATGCTTTAGAACTGTGGTGTTTGAGAAGACTTCTGAGAGTCCCTTGGACGGCAAGGACATCAAAACAGTCCATCCTAAAGGAAATCAGTCCTGGGTGTTCATTGGAAGGACTGATATTGAAGTGAAACTCCAATACTTGACCACCTGATGTGAAGAATTGACTCATTGGAAAAGACCCTGATGCTGTGAAAGATTGAAGGCAGAAGGAGAAGGGGACAACAGAGGACGATGAGATGGTTGGATGGCATCAGTGACTCAGACATGAGTGTGAGCTAGTCCCAGGATTTGGTGATGGACAAGGAAGTCTGTGGTCCTTCAGTCAATGGGGTTGCAAAGAATCAGACACAACTGAACAACTAAACCGGCCTGAATAGTCTACCTGTTTGCTTGATTAGTTTTCTGTTTACTGCTGCTGCTGTTAAGTTACTTGAGTCATGTCCGACTCTGTGCGACCCTAGGATAGCAGCCCACCAGGCTCCCCTGTCCCTGGGATTCTCCAGGCAAGAACACTGGAGTGGGTTACCATTTCCTTCTCCAATGCATGAAAGTGAAAACTGAAAGTGAAGTTGCTCAGTTGTGTCCAGTACTACTTAACATTAATTCAACCCCAAAGTCTCTACTTCATAATTTAATCTCTACCATTTTCATTCTTCTTAGTTTCTCAACTTCCTAATAATCTTATGTTGATAATTTTTTAGATATTATCTTTCTGGACTTAAAAGTGTATTTTAATTCACATTGCTTAGTCTTATGTCTTTGTTTTTCTATTTTTAAGGATATTTCTTTAACGTTCTCTTCCATTGCTCCCATCAAATTTTCAATTCCCACTTTCATTTCCATTTTTAACAGGTTTTATTATTATTATTATTATTATTATTGTTACCTACTTCCATTTTCAAGACATTCTATTATTATCAATGCAGGACCTTTTCATATTCCTTCTTGGACTTACAATCTAGGTGAATACTTGTATTGATATATATTGAATGTTTGTGTTCCCTTAAAATTCATATGCTGAAACCTAAGGCTGATTTTGATGTTATTAGGAAGTGCAGCCTTTGGTAACTGATCAGATTATGAAGGCACCTCATAAAAACAAAACAAAACTACTGCACTTAGAAAGAAGGCCCCACAGTGTTAGCTCTGCTGTTCTGCCCAGGTAGTTATAGCAGAATGACAGCCATTTCTAAGGATGAGGGACTCTCACTAGATGCGGACTCTACTAGTGCCGTTCTCTCTTACTATTCTTCCAGAACTTTGAGAAGTAAATGTTTATCGTTTATAAACCGTCCAGTCTGGTATGCTGTTATGATAGCTAGAATGGCAAGAGAAATATAGCTTTTAATTGTTTTTTTTTTCTTTTAAATGCATCATATGAGCTTCTTCCAAATTGTTTTTTCCTAGGTGATTTTCTTTTGTTCTCATTACTAATTCTTTTCAGATATATGTCACATATGTCTGGCAATCCTTGGCTGTCTGCTCATATTTAAGAGTGTTCAGTAGAAAGCTGATTGGAAGTTACTTGTAGGTTTGTAAATTGCAACCTTATTTTGAAGGTGGCTTGGTCAGATTCTTTTCTTGGGAAACTCCTGCATTTACAGCCTTTTTGTCTTTTGTTTACACCATGGGAACTTCTAGACTCCTAACTTCAGATTGTGAGTGGATGCCAGCACACTAGAGATAAGTGGGAAAGGCTGTTCAGTCCTATCATCTAGTGTGAGAACTTTGTTTTAATCTCTGATGGCATGCACTCACTCCTCTACACTATCCTGCCTGTGCTTCCCCTCATCTACCCTGCAATTTTTCTCTTTTTTTTTCTTACTTTCTCTGGAGTTATATGTGTGTGTGTGTATATATACACATATGTTTTTTTTTTTTTTAACCTGGGAGGAGAGAAGGTGGGTTGGATCCCTGTGTGGGAAAGATCCCCTGGAGGGGGATCTTCCACTCCAGTATTCTTGCCTGGAGAATCCCATGAACAGAGGAGCCTGGCAGGCCATAGACTTCAGGGTCACACAGAGTCATACTCAACTGAAGCAACTTAGCACTCACACACATTGCCTATTACTAAGCTTTTTATTACAAGGGTATTCTATGATACAGTTTATGTTATTTGATTTTTTAAAATAGCAAACTAAGGAATACTCCTTGGAAGAAAAGTTATGACCAACCTAGAGAGCAATTGAAAAGCAGAGACATTACTTTGCCAACAAAGGTCCATCTAGTCAAGGCTATGGTTTTTCTAGTGGTCATGTATGAATCTGAGAGTTGGACTGTGAAGAAGGTTGAGCGCTGAAGAATTGATGCTTTTGAACTGTGGTGTTGGAGAAGACTCTTGAGAGTCCCTTGGTCGGCAAGGAGATCTAACCAGTCCATTCTGAGGGAGATCAGCCTTGGGATTTCTTCGGAGGGAATGATGCTAAAGCTGAAACTCCAGTACTTTGGCCACCTCATGTGAAGAGTTGACTCACTGGAAAAGACTGATGCTGGGAGGGGTTGGAGACAGGAGGAGAAGGGGACGACAGAGGATGAGATGGCTGGATGGCATCACTGACTTGGTGGACGTGAATCTGAGTGAACCTCGGGGGTTGGTGATGGACAGGGAGGCCTGGCGTGCTGCGATTCATGGGATTGCAAAGAGTCGGACACGACTGAGCGACTGAACTGAACGGAACTGAACTGAATTGAAGAAATACTAGATCCATGGGTCTAGTAAGTTACACTGCTTTTTATTTTTTTGTTGTTATTGTTCCCTGTTCCATTATCAATCTCTTTTGTTTATTTATTTCAATCTCTTTTTAAAATTTTATTTAAAAAATATTTATTATAATTTTAGAACAGTTTCAGTAGGGAGAAAAGCTAAATATATTAGTTTAATCTAACATCTCTAACAACATCTTCTTTTATATTTTTTATTTTTTTCCTTTATTATATTGAAAACTTCATAGATAATATTTTTTAAAGTTTTTCTGAGGTGTCATAGAAGATGAGGTATAATTTAAACAATGATTTTAGTAATTTGCTTATTTTAAGAGTATTAAAATACTTGATGTTAATTATTTTTAAGTTAAGAATACAGAAAAGTAAGAAATAATGTTTAACATTTAAAGGAATTGGATTTAATAATAGGCGAACAGTGAGATAGTGTTTTGTTTTTTCAATGTAACTTTACAGACTGAAACAGTACATAGTGAATAAATTTCTGTGACTAATATTTTCAATTGATAATATATAATAAAACATTTTGTGAACAAATTAATTTGATAGTATTATTTCAATGACTGCATATTTTCTATCACATATTTACCAATAAGCATAAATACTTGTTTTATATGTATGTTGGATATTTCAGGTTTCTAAAGTTATACCATGAAGATAATTCTTGAATTTAAGAAACCTTTTTGATCTCAGTTCTAGTATTGATCAATACTAGAAGCAAACTATTGACAGAAAGATTAATTTGCAAACTTGTCAAATTGTATTTTATCATCAGTTTCCAAGTTCTATCTCTTTATTTAGTTCAACTACATCTAACCAATAGTCAATGCAGTTATCTATGAGTATGTTTTGCCACAATTTCATCTCATGAGCTTGAGAAAGAAACTATTTTGCTTATTGTTGTTTTTGCTCAGTCATTAGTTGAGTCCGACTCTTTGCAACTCCATGAACTGCAGTATGCCAGGTCTCCTTGTCCTTCAGCATTGTTCAGAGCTTGAGCAAACTCATACACATTGAGTCGATGATGCCATCCAACCATCTTGTCCTCTGTCACTCCTTCTCCTCCTGCCTTCAATCTTTCCCAGTATCACGGTCTTTTCTAATGAGTCTGTTCTTTGTATCAGGTGACCAAAGTTTTGGAGGTTTAGTTCATCATCAGTCCTTCCAATGAATATTCAGAATCAATTTCCTTTAGGATTAACTTGTTGGATCTCGTTACAGTCCAACGGACTCTCAAGAGGCTTCTCCAACACCACAGTTAAAATAATCAGTTCTCTGGGGCTCAGCCTTCTTTATGGTCCAACACTCAAATCCATACATAACTATTGGAGAAACCATAGCTTTAACTAGAGGGACCCTTGTTGGCAAAGTAGTGTCTCTGCTTTATAATACACTTAATAGCTTTTCTTCCAAGTAGCAAGAGTCTTTTAGTTTCATGGCTGCAGTTACCATCTGCAATGATTTTGGAGCCCAAGAAAATAAAGTCTCTCACTGTTTCCATTGCTTCCCATCTATTTGCCATGAACTGATGGCCAACGGTGCCATGATCTTAGTTTTTGAATGCTCAGTTTTAAGCTAGCTTTTTCACTGCCCTCTTTCACCTTCATCAAAGGGCTCTTTAGTTCCTTTTTGCTTTCTTCCATAAGGGTGGTATCATTTTGCTTATAATCAGCGTCTCAAAAGGCGCTTTATAAGGTTCCTCTACAAGTCTTGTAGACAATCACTTTGAAAATTAACAGGAATAAATCATTTTAACTTTTGGTATAGAATTTTAGAGTAGGTTCAAAACTGCTCCCTAAAGAAAATGTGGGATTTTCTTAACCATCCTCTAAGTCTTTTAAGAAATTGACTATCCAAGTTAGATCCTCCAGTTTTCACTGGAAATTACTACAGAATCCTTGCCACCTGATCATCTTTTGTCTAAGCATGCAGATCTTTTGTTCCTTTTCTTTATATATATATATATATAATAGTTGAAATACAATGCTATGTTAGTTTCACATGTATGGCAAAGTGAATCAGTTATACATATACATATATCCACTCATTTTTATTTTCCCATATAAGACGTTGCAGAGTATTGAGTAGAGTTTCCTGTGCTATACAATAGTTCTGTAGTAGTTATCTATTTTACTTATAGTAGTGTATATATGTCATTCCTAATCTCCCCATCAGTTCCTACCTTTACTCTCTGGCATAGTTAAGAAATCTCCTTTATGAAAAAAAATAATTAATAGAAATAATACTTACAAAATACTGTCTGACATAAATGTTTTTTGTAGGATATAGATTATATTTTCTAAACACAGTGAACTGACCACCTAAGTCACCAATAGATTTGCCCTTTAGGGGATATGAAATAATACTTCTCATTAGCTTCAAAGTAGGCCACATGATACTTTGGGTTATAATATAAATGTTTAGTATGCTAGTCAATATATCACTTAGTCATCTATACATATAAATCACATATTAGACCTTTTTTAAAGAATTAATTTCTATGACATTTATGTAGTACAAATGTCATGAAAGGAATCATGAATATTACTCACTGCCCCATATCTCAGTTTATTATTATACACTATTTATATATATTTTAAAACAATGAAAATTATTTTATTTAGTCATTTTTTTGTTTGACAATTGTTTAAGTTTTAATAGTAAATATAAAGACAGAATTAAGTAGATTTTAAATGTTTTTGAAAAAAAAAAGAGAGAGAGAGATTGTGTAAAGGCAAGAAGTATTTAGAGACATTGTTCCAGTCTTATGACTACCTTTACTTGTTAAATATCTGCAGTGTTTCTACAATTTAACAATATCTGGTACATTTAAGAATTGGACTCATTAAATGACCATCTACATTACTGACTGATAGTTTATGTCTCTGCTTTTTTTTTTTTTTTGCTTTATTTTGTGTACTCACTTGAAATTCTCTAATACTTTTAGACATGTTGAATCAAACAATTTTTTTTAAAATCTTGCCTAGACTTTAAATCTAGGCAAAAATAAATTCAAAGAACAAATAATAGTGAAAAAATTTGCTATTAATGCATATTTTACCATCAGTCCTCATTTGAAAATGACGGAAAAACTAGCTAAATACTGAATAGCTATGTTACTGCTGCTTTAATTAGCCAGCTATCTGTTCATGTTTAGTATTGAAAAAAGGTAGATTGTCCTCCCAGGTATGTAAGTTAAACAAAATGGGAGGTATTTTAGTTTATAAAGCCTGTATCAAACTAATTTGTTTCTCTCCATGTATTTTTATTCAGAATGCATCATTAATTTGAATGGGCAATTCAGTATAGGGATTAATGGTGGGATATGGTGAATAACTCTAAAATGTACCTAAATACAAAATAGCTTGTGGCTAAATTCCTTATATAAAGCATTAATCCTTCTGATCAAATTAAGCCAATATATGTCTCAAGAAAATAAACTGGAAGTAAATAAAGCTGAATGTTGAAACAATGTCTATGTTCTCTCTGGGAAAAATGTATTCTAGATATGAAAACATCATTGCTTCTTTTTTTTCTTTTGCCTATTCCAAAACTTTTTTAAAAAATGTTTTTCAATATTTAAAATGATTATCTTTAAATACATGTCAGTCTTGTGAAAAAATTGGTTTGAATTATTTTAATTTTTCATTATTCTATACAGAAGGCCATGCCTATATACAAACACATTCTGTAACACATTCTACATGACTCTAAGAGGTTATCAGCCATGTGCATAATTTGCTGTCCATTTCCCAGATAAAGAATGAGCAGTTGACACACAGAACAATTGGAAGTAGAAAGGAATGCCCGGTCTAAGGGGAGAACATTCAGAGGAACTAGTTTTTTTTTTTTTTTCCATCTACCCCAGGTTACTAATAAAAACTGAATGAAATCTCCTCTGAATTTTGAAGCCTCTTATTAACTGGCATTTAAACACTGGTCTCTCAGTTTTGCCCAACTCTTTGGAACCCCATGGAAGTCCAGCAGGCTTCTTTGTCCATGGAATTCTCCAGGCAAGTATAATGGAGTAGGTTGCCATTTCCTTCTCCAGGTGATCTTCCTGATGCAGGGATCAAACCTGGGTCTCCTGTTCTGGAGGCAGTTTTTTTTTTTTTTTTTTTAACCACCTGAGCCACCAGGGAAGACCTATGTGTAGGGTACAATTTACAAACACCAAAAGATTTGAAGTATTTATTTTGCATCATTAATATCTTATACAAGAAAACAAACACATTTTCCCCAAATTTGTAAATTTATGAGATGAAAAATTTGAAGGAGGCATAACTACAGAAAGTCAAATTTGGATGGTTTGACTGGCACTTTGAAGGTGTTCTCACAGTGATCTCATGGAATAGAGACAAAGGATAAGTTATCTTCTTGAAAAATTCCGTCTTTTCTTGGTATTTGGAACAGAATCTCCTATCTTCCTTTTCAGGTCACTAAGAAAGATGCTTCCTCCATATAGCAACTTCTTTTCTTCTGAAAAGAAAAAACTAAAAAGAAACTAAAAGTTTCAGGTTCCCCATACTTCTGTTCTTGATCATTTTATGTTCTTGTTTTCCTGTTGAAAGGGATTTCATCTTCTCCTGCAAAATTGATTCTATCTGTATTTATAACTTCTGAGGTTTCATCTCTGTTCTTGACTTTTCTTTTACCTCCAGTAAATGAGTTTAGACAGAATGTAAGTAAAGCAGAGTAAAATGCCATAAGAATGTCCTGGAAAATCACCACTTCAAAATGGCCAATCCTACTCTCTTTCTGCAAATCCATCCCTAGCTTTGCCTTTAGTTACATATTTTCTGTGTCTAACCTTCCCTCACATGTCTTCTTTTTCATCAGCCATTCTATTCTCTTTAACAAACTCCTATTTTTCAAGAATTTCAACAGGATCATTTTTGGCCCTCTCTGATTTTATTGATGCTTCTTTTCAATCCATTAATAATATTGCTACTAGAATTTTCACTCAAAAATATCAGATTTAACTGTCACTTTTCTGCTTCAAATCTTTTAACTCTTCTTATTTATTCTTAAAGAAATTAAAAAGACTTCCCTTAACATTGCCTAGATTATTTTCAGTTTTCTCATTCCAAATATACAGGCACGTTGAATCAAACCTTTTACATTTTGAGTCCTTAGGCTTTTTGAATATGTCTCTTCAATTTTGGTAAACCTTGTGGACAAATCTGACAAACATTTCAAACTCAAATTCCAGTTTCAGGTCTCCTCTGCAACTTTGTTAATAGCACACCATCAGCTTTTATGTTTATTCTCTATTATATTGAGTCTCTCAGTTTCATAACTGATTACAACTATATGCTTATGTAGCAACCAAACTGACCATATGGTGAGTACCTGGGGGGCAGTAACCATTTTTTATTTGTATTTGTAGGCCCTGTGTTTAACTGGCCCATTGCAGGCACTTAATATATTTTTATTATTTAAAAAACTGGGCTTGGGACTGAGTTTGCGACCTTTCCAGTTGAAATGGAAAAAAAAAAAAAAAAAGAAAGAAAGAAAATTGAGCATCTTTCCAGAACAGTATAAAGAATGTCTTTGTGGTCCTAGTCAACATTCTACCTATCAACAATAAAGACTTAATATCCTAAGGCTAACTCTCATAGAGCACTCACCTAACAGCTTCACAATTACCCAGACTGATATTTACCTTCATTACAAAGCACTTTAGGGGGTGCCTATAGTATGAAATATACACTGTAAAACCATATTCTCACCCTTTACTTGCGTGCAACTCAGTGATAGCTGGACTATTACGAAGAAAACATTTTGTGTGGTTCCTGACTAACCCTTCTGAGTAGTTTTGTGCTATTTCAAAGTAATTTAACTCTGGGGAGAGAGCAGAGCAACAGTTATCAAGCTAGGATCAGAATTAATAGGATCTGTATTGATCAGACAGAACTCTTTACTGGAGCTCTGGCCAGTCAAAAGTAACATTTCTTCTCTACTACCTTTGGTTGTCTTTAGGGACCATCATCAAAAGATGTGTGAGTTTCAAAGTGTTAGCCATCTTTTTCAGATCATTAAAAAGGGGAGACTAGTGTGGCAGGTGACTGAAAACAATGAGGACTATCAAGTCCGAAATTTTAAAAGTCTTGAAAAATATTAGAAAAAGAAAAAAGCTAAGTAGAAAATAAGGCATAACTTACCACTTATTACTCATCTTAACAACTGTTTCCACTATTTTTATTTACTGCTAAATACAGAAACATAGGTACTATTTGTTAAGTCTCCTAGTTATAAATTATAATTATTGTAGCTTTTTTAAAAAGTGGCTTATTTTTCCATTTTATCCTCATGTAACAGCAAGATTTATATATTCCATCCTATGATGCTGTTTATGTATATTTGTGGAAATAATTGTACTATATATTTTACTTCATGGCTTATTTTCCAATTGATGTTTATTTTTATGTCTGATAATAAATTTTAAGAGAAAGCAAAGTATTACTAGTTGACTTATCTTTTCTCTCATATGATTTTTTTGAATCAGGAATACAGCTTTGAATAGGAATTCAATATAGAGCTTTGAAAAGGAATTCACTGTTGATACTCAGATTTAGATCAATAATATAAAGGTAAAAACAAGAATTTTTATAGAGGAAGAGGAAATAATGAGCAAAAATGAAAGACACAAAAGAATACAAACATATGCAGAATAAAGTAACCACTGAGAGATTAAAAACTAAAATCTCACCCTTTCTTATGCTACTTGATAATAATAGTGATTTTCTTTGATATGAATGTTAAAATTCCATCTCTGTCCTCAAACTCATTCATATTGTTCCTTTGTTTGAATGTATATACATGTTTTATTGTCATCTGATTCATTTTAATATATTAATCTATAATTTCAAATTATAGATTCAGAGGTTAAAGCGTCTGCCTCCAATGCGGGAGACCTGGGTTCGATCCCTGGGTTGGGAAGATCCCCTGGAGAAGGAAATGGCAATCCACTCCAGTATTCTTGCCTGGAGAATCCCATAGACGGAGAAGCCTAGTAGGTTACAGTCCACAGGGTCGCAAAGAGTCGGACATGACTGAGCGACTTCACCTTCTCCATAATTTCAAATGATTCAGCCAATACTATGTTTGCTGATTTAAAATCTCTTTGTCATTAAAGCAAATATATATGACACAAACTAATAAAAGGAAAAAAAAAAGGAAAAAAAAAGAAAAGTACTAAGTTCATTGTTTATCCATGCAATTGTAAGAAAATGGCTTGCCAACTTTCCTTTACTGCTATTCCAATAGCTTTCAGTGAATTCATCTTTCTGAAATTAATTTACTTACCAGCTTGACATCTTTGTATGAAATCCATGCCTCAGATTCTCACTCTATCTTGCATAACAAATTAAATAATAACAATTTTCATAGGGCTTTATAATTTTCTATTTGCATATCCAATGTTTACCTGACTCCTAAGCATTTTTCTCCTATGTTTATAGTTTTATTGTCTAGTCTATAACAAAATGATCACATGGATCATAGCCTTGTGTAGCTCAATGAAACTATGAGCCATGTCGTTCAGGGCCACCTACAAAGGATGGGTCATGGTGAAGAGTTCTGACAAAATGTGGTCCACTGGAGAAGGGAAGGGCAAACTACTTCAGCATTCTTGCTTGAGAATCCCATGAACTGTAAGAAAAGAAGACAAAATATGAAACTGAAAAATGAGCCCACCCCAGCCCTCAGTCTGTAGGTATCCAGTATGCTACTGGGGCAAAGTGGAATAAGTTTCAGAAAGAATGAAGACACTGAGCCAAAGCAGAAATGACACCCAGTTGTGGATATTTCTGGTAGCAACATTAAAGTCCCAGGCTATACAGCACAATATTTGCATAGGAACCTGAAATGTTAGGTCCATGAGTCAAGTGAATTGAAAGTGAAAGTTACTCCAGCTGAGACACAAAGGAAGCCCAATGTATTGTAGCAATAATTGCTCAGCTGTGTCTGATGAAAACAAATTTCACAGGACTGGGTATACACTATCTCCATTTGCACTTTTCTTCTCTTATTCAAAGAGAATGCACTTTGCATTCTCTTCTCCCCCTACCCCCCAACACAAGAGCTATAAAGTCATACAAGGATATGTTAGTGGTTGGGACATAGAGTTGGATTGCTATGATGTTGAATGGTTTCCCTTGGCAACAAATCAAGATTATTTTCTTACTGAAGAATTTATGCTTTTGAACTGTGGTGTTGGAGAAGACTCTTAAGAGTCCCTTGGACTGCAAGGATATCCAATCAGTCCATTCTGAAGGAGATCGGCCCTGGGATTTCTTTGGAAGGAATGATGCTAAAGCTGAAGCTCCAGTACTTTGGCCACCTCATGCGAAAAGTTGACTCATTGGGAAAGACTTTGATGCTGGGAGGGATTGGGGGCAGGAGGAGAAGGGGATGACAGAGTATGAGATGGCTGGATGGCATCACCAACTCGAGGACATGAGTTTGAGTGAACCCCGGGAGTTGGTGATGGACAGGGAGGCCTGGCGTGCTGTGATTCATGGGGTCGCAAAGAGTCAGACACGACTGAGTGACTGAACTGAAACTGATCTGAATCATATGGCAATAGTCATTGATTGAAGACATAGATTTATGAGGTTTAACAGGGATAAAGGGAGAGAAAGAGAGATATAATTGATGTGGCTAGGTTTCTATTGATAACTGCTTTTCTGACAATGGTCTGTATAGTCAAAACTATGGTTTTTCCAGTAGTCATATAAGAGTGTGAAAGTTGGACCCTAAAGAAAGCTGAGTGCCAAAAATGGATGCTTTTGAATTGTGATGCTGGAGAAGATTTTTGAGAATCCCTTGGATGCAAAGTAGATCAAACCAGTCAATCCTCAAAGAAATAAACCCTGAATATTCATTGAAAGGACTGATGCTGAAGCTGAAACTCCAATATTTTGGTCCCCTGATAGGAAGAGCCAACTCATTGGAAAAGACTGATGCTGGTAAAGATTGAAGGTAGCGGGAGAAGGGAGCAACAGGATGAGAAAGTTGGATGGCATCACTGACACAGTTAGATGGCATCAATGGACATGAACTTGAGCAAACTCAGGGAGATAGTGAAGAACAGGGAAACCTGGTGTGCTGCAATTCATAGGGCTGCAAAGAATTGGACATGACTTAGTTACTGACAACAAGAGCTGCTTGGATGCTAATGCTGAACACAAGGTATGGGAATGAAGGTAAAACTAGTTTGGAGAGCAGTCACTTTAAGTGTTGCACTTTAGTTTGGGTTCCTTGAGAAGCAGATATTGAGGAGATCATTCAGATTCAATGGGTTTATTTTGAAGAGGACTTTATAAAATATTGATGGTGAGGAGAAAGTGAAACAGGGAACCAAATACAACCAAGCAGGATATGTTACCTACCTGATAAATTGCCACTAAATTGCTAGATCCAATTTCCAATGAAAAACTAGGATTTGATCCAACTGGCACATGTTGGTGTCCCTTATGTGTAAAACATGCTCCCTGGTATTATCTTCGTTATTAGAAAATGATGTTTATAAACAGTTAGACTATATATAGAAGAGGACTTCTCCCAAAGGATTTAATCTCCTTCCACTTTTGGCCTATATGAAAGTGGCAAAATCAACTGCAACCACCAGAGGAAGCTCTGTTGTGGAAATTAGAACTGGAGCCAGATGTATTGAAGAGACAAGATGAGAAGTCTCGTGTGAAACAGGATGGTATTTGTCACACAAAGGACTGAAGGAAGAGGAGATAGTAGGTTGAAATTCATGAGAGGGGATTTTTCCAGACAGAAACAAAAAGTAAAATTTCAAGTAACATAAAGCTGAAATATTGACTATTTGGAATTCAAGGGGAATATTGACTAAAATGCATTTAGTAGATTTACAACTAAATATGCTATTTCTGACTTTGTATGAAAATATACATTTTAAAATAAGAAGTATAATTCATATTTTACCTAGTGTTTTCCAATTTTTCCTTTTAGCTATGGTGTATTTAATATACATTTTATCAAGATCACATCTATATTTGGACATATGAGAGGACTGTTATTTCTTTATAACATTAAATCCATGTGAATTGTTTTAGTCAATTACATATCAACAAACATGATGTAGATGTCTAGTAAACTATTCACCTGCCAATGCAGGAGCCACAGGTGACACAGGTTCTATCCCTGGGTTGGGAAGATCCCTGGAAAAGGAAATGGAAACCCACTCCAGTATTTCTGCTAGGATAATCCCATGGACAGATAGCCTGGTTAGCTATAGTTTATAAGATCACAGAATTGGACACAAGTGAGTGACTGAGCACACAGCCAAAGTGCACAGAAGCTTGGTATGGCCAGTGATCTTTTGCCTGATGCTACTTCCACTTTCTTTGTAGATGTTTTGTGTTCTGTAATGTACACTCTGTTGAGTTCAGCTCAGTTCAGTCCTGTCTGACTCTTTGTGATCCTATGGACAGCAGCATGCCAGGAATCCCTGTCCATCACCAACTCCCAGAGGTCGCTCAAATTCATGTCCTTCGAGTCACTGATGCCATCCAACCATCTCATCCCCTGTTGATCCCTTCTCTTCCTACCTTCAATCTTTCCCAGCATCAAGGGCTTTTCTAATGAGTTGATTCTTCCCATCAGGTGGCCAAAGTATTGAAGCTTCAGCTTCAGCATCAGTCCTTCCAATGAATATTCAGAACTAATTTCCTTAAAATTGACTGGTTTAATCTCCCTACAGTCCTAGAGACTCTCAAGATCTTCTCCAACATCAAAGTTTGAAAGCGTCAATTCTTGGTGCTCAGCTTTCTTTATGGTCCAACTCTCACATCCAAATCTATGACTACTGGGGAAATCATAGCTTTGATTAGACAGACCTTTGTTGGCAAAGTAATGTCTCTGATTTTTAATATGCTGTCTGGGTTGGTCATAGCTTTTCTTCCAAAGGGGAAGCATCTTTTAATTCCATGGCTTCTGTCACCATCTGCCATGATTGTGTAGCCCCAAAATATAAAGTCTCACTGTTTCCATTGTTTCCCCATCTATCCGCCATGAAGTAATGGGATCAGATGCCATGATCTTCTTTTTTTGAATGCTGTTTTTTTAAATTAATTTACTTTTTATTGAAGGATAATTGCCTTACAGAATTTTGTTTTCTGTCAAACTTCAACATGAATCAGCAGTAGGTGTATGTATATATATATATCCTCTCCCTTTTGAACCTCCTTCCCATCCCAATTACACTCCTCTAGGTTGATAGAGAGACCCTGTTTTAGTTTTCTGAGCCATACACTAAATTCCCATTAGCTATCTATTTTACATGTGGTAATGTGTTTCCATGTTATTCTTTCCATTTATCTCACCAGCTTCTCCCCTCTCCCACTGTCCATAAGTCTATTATGTATTTCTGTTTCTCCATTACTGAATTATAAATACATTCTTCAGTACCATTTTTCTAGATTCCATATATATGTGTTAGAATATAGCGTTTATCTTTCTGTTTCTGACTTACTTCACTCTGTATAATAAGTTCTAGGTTCATCCACCTCACTAGAACTGACTCAAATGCATTCTTTTTTATGGTCGAGTAATAATCCATTGTGCGTATGTGCCACTTCTTTATCCATTCATCTGTTTATGGACATCTAGCTTGCTTCTTTTTTCTAGCTATTTGCTGCTGCTGCTGCTAAGTCACATCAGTTGTGTCCGACTCTGTGTGACCCCACACATGGCGCCCACCAGGATCCTCTGTCCCTGGGATTCTCCAAGCAAGAATACTAGAGTGGGTTGCCATTTCCTTCTCCAATACATGCATGCTAAGTCACTTCAGTCGTGTCTGACTCTGTGCAACCCCATGGACAGCGGCCCACCAGGCTCCCCTGTCCACGGCATTCTCCAGGCAGGAATATTGGAGTGGGTTGTCTAGCTATTATAAATAGTGCTAAAAGGAACAATGGAATACATGTGTCTTTTTCAATTTTGGTTTCCTCAGTGTATATGCCTAGAGGTGTGATTGGTGGGACATATGGTGGTTTTATTCCTATTTGTTTTAAGGAATCACCATGCCATCTTCCATAACTGTATCCTGAAAGAGAAAGTCACTTCAGTCGTGTCTGACTCTGTGCAACCCCATGGACAGCGGCCCACCAGGCTCCCCTGTCCACGGCATTCTCCAGGCAGGAATATTGGAGTGGGTTGTCTAGCTATTATAAATAGTGCTAAAAGGAACAATGGAATACATGTGTCTTTTTCAATTTTGGTTTCCTCAGTGTATATGCCTAGAGGTGTGATTGGTGGGACATATGGTGGTTTTATTCCTATTTGTTTTAAGGAATCACCATGCCATCTTCCATAACTGTATCCTGAAAGAGCCTTCCCTTTTCTCCATGACCTCTTCAGCATTTATTATGTGTAGACTTTTGATGATGGCCATTCTGACTGGTGTGAGGTTATATCTCATTGTAGTTTTGATTTGTACTTCTATAATAACTCATGGCTAATTCATGTCAATGTGTAACAAAACGAATACAGTATTGTAAAGCAAAACAAACTAAAAAATAAAAATTAATTAAAAAAATAATAATGAGTGATGCTGAACATCTTTTCAAGTGTTTGTTAGTCATTTGTATGTCTCCTTTGGAGAAATATCTGTTTAGGTCTTTTTCCCACTTTTTGATTGAGTTGTTTGTTTTCTGATACTGAGTTGTATGAGCTGCTTATATATTTTGGAAATAAATCCTTTGTCAGTTGTTTCATTTGCTATTATTTTTGCCCATTCTGAGGGTTATCTTTTCACCTTCCTTATAGTTTCCTTTACTGTGTAAAAGCTTTTAAGTTTAATCAGGTCCCACTTGTTTACTTTTGTTTTATTTCCATTAACCTAGGAGGTGTGTCATAGAGGATCTTGCTGTGATTTATGTCATCGAGTGTTCTTTCTATGTTTTCCTCTAAGAGTTTTGTAGTCTCTGGTCTTACACTTTGATCTTAAATCCATTTTGATTTTATCCTTGTTTATGGTGTTAGGAAGTGTTCTAATTTTGTTCTTTTCCATGTAACTGTCCAATTTTCCCAGCACCATTTATTGAAGAGGTTGTCTTTGCCCCATTGTATATTTTTGCCTCCTTCGTCAAAAATAAGGTACCCATAGGTGCATGGGTTTATTTCTGGGATTTTTATCTTGCTCCATTGGACTATATGTCTGTTTTTGTGCTAATACCATACTGTCTTGGTGGCTAAGAGGGTAAAGCGTCTGCCTGCAATAGGGGTGACCTGGGTTTGATCCCTGGATTGGGAAAATCCCCTGAAGAATGAAATGGCAACCCACTCCAGTATTTTTGGCTGGAGAACTCCTTGGACAGAGGAGCCTGGTAGGCTACAGTCCACGTGGTCACAAAGAGTAGGACATGACTGAGCAACTTCACTCTCTTTCTTTCATTCTTATACTGTCTGGTTGACTCTAGCTTTGTAGTATAATCTGAAGTCAGAAAGATTGATTACTCCAGTTCCATTCTCCTTTCTCGATTGCTTTGGCTATTTGGGGTCTTTTGTATTTTCATATGAGTTGTGAAACTTTTTATTCTAGTTTGTAAAAAATGTCATCAGTAGTTTGATAAGGATCATGTTGAATTTATAGATCGTGTTTCACAGTATAGTCATTTTCAAAATACTGATTCTTCCTATCCAGGAACATGGAATATCTCTCCATCTGTTTAAGTCATTTTTTATTTCTTTCATTAGTGTCTTACAATTTTCTATGTACATTTCTTTTGTCTCCTTAGGTAAGTTTATTCTTAGATATTTAACTATTTTTGTTGCAATGGTGAATGGGATTGATTTCCTAATTTCTCTTTCTGATTTTTCATTGTTAGTATATAGAAATGCAAGTGATTTCTATGTATTGATTTTGTATCCTGCAACCTTGATAAATTTACTTATTAACTCTAGTAATTTTTCTGATACTATCTTTAGGGTTTTCTATGTACAGTACTTTGCCATCAAAAAACAGTGAGAGCTTTGTTTTTTATTTTTCAATACAGATTGCTTTTATTTCTTTTTCTTCTCTGATTACTGTAGCTAGGAATTCCAAATTATGTTGAATAATAGTGACAAAAGTGGACACCCTTGTCTTATTCCTGATCTTAGGGAAAATGCTTTCAGTTTTCACCACTGAGAATAAGGTTTTCTCTAGGTAGAGCAACTTCACTCTCTTTCTTTCTTTCTTATACTGTCTGGTTGACTGTAGCTTTGTAGTATAATCTGAAGTCAGAGAGATTGATTATTCCAGTTCCATTCTCCTTTCTCGATTGCTTTGACTATTTGGGGTCTTTTGTATTTTCATATGAGTGTGAAACTTTTTATTCTAGTTTGTAAAAAATGTCATCAGTAGTTTGATAAGGATCACATTGAATTTATAGATCGTGTTTCACAGTATAGTCATTTTCAAAATACTGATTCTTCCTATCCAGAAACATGGAATATCTCTCCATCTGTTTAAGTCATTTTTTATTTCTTTCATTAATGTCTTACAATTTTCTATGTACATTTCTTTTGTCTCCTTAGGTAAGTTTATTGTTAGATATTTAACTATTTTTGTTGCAGTGGTGAATGGGATTGATTTCCTAATTTCTCTTTCTGATTTTTCATTGTTAGTATATAGAAATGCAAGTGATTTCTATGCATTGATTTTGTATCCTGCAACCTTGATAAATTTACTGATTAACTCTAGTAATTTTTCTGATACTATCTTTAGGGTTTTCTATGTACAGTACTTTGCCATCAAAAAACAGTGAGAGCTTTGCTTTTTATTTTTCAATACAGATTACTTTTATTTCTTTTTCTTCTCTGATTACTGTAGCTAGGAATTCCAAATTATGTTGAATAATAGTGACAAAAGTGGACACCCTTGTTATTCCTGATCTTAGGGAAAATGCTTTCAGTTTTCACCACTGAGAATAAGGTTTTCTCTAGGCTTATCATATGGTCTTTACTATGTTGAGGTAGGTTTATTTTATGTCCATTTTATGAAGAGTTTTAATCATAAATCAGTGCTGAATTTTGTCAAGGGCTTTTTTTTTTTGCATCTATTGAGATTATCATATGATTGCTATCTTTCAACTTGTTAATATGGTGTATCAATTGATTTATTTCTATATATTAAAGAGCCCTTGCATCCCTGGAATAAACCCAATTTGTTCATGGTGTATGAGCTTTTTGATGTGTTGCTGAATTCTGTATGCTAAATTTTTTTGAGGATTTTTGCATCTATGTGCATCAGTGATATTGGCCTGTAGGTTTCTTCTTTGTGTATTATCTTTGTCTGGTTTTGGTATAGGGGAAATGGTGGCCTCATAGAATGAGTTTGGAAGTCTTCCTTCCTCTGCAATTTTTTGAAAGAGTTTTGGAAGGATAGACATTAGCTCTTCAGCAAATGTTTAATAGAATTTTCCTGTGAAGCCATCTGCTCCTGGGCTTCTGTTTTCTGGGAGATTTTTTATCACAGCTTCAATTTCTGTGCTTATACTTGAATTGTTCATAATTTCTATTTCTTCTTGGTTCAGTCTTTGAAGATTGAACTTATCTAAGTATCTGTCCATTTCTTCCAAGCTATCCATTTTATTGCCATAAGTTGTTCATAATAGTCTCTTACAATCTTTTGTACTTCTGCATTGTCTGTTATAGCCTATCCTTTTTCAATTCTAATTTTGTTGATCTGATTCTTCTCTCTTTCTTTCTTGATGAGTCTGGCTAAAGGTTTGTCAATTTTGTTTATCTTCTCACAGAACAAGCTTTTAGTTGTATTAATCTTTTCTATAATTTCTTTCTTTTTATCATGTATTTCTTCTTGGATCTTTATGATTTCTTACCTTCTAGTAATTTTTTTATTGTTGTTCTTCTTCTTTTTCCAGTTGTTTTAGGTGTAAAGATAGTTTGCCTATTTGATGTTTTTCTTGTTTCTTGAGGTAAGATTATATTGCTATAAACTTCCCTCTTAGAACTGCTTTGGCTGCATTGCATAGGTTTTGAGTTGTTGTGTTTTCACTGTCATTTGTTTCTAGAAAGTTTCTATTTCCCTTTTAATTTCTTCAGTAACTTGTCAGTTATTTAGAAATGTGTTTAATCTCCATGTGCTTGTGTTTCTTACAGTTTTTTTTTTTCCTGTAATTGATACCTAGTCTTATAGCACTGTGGTCAGAGAAGATGCCTGATATGATTTCAGTTTTCCTAAATTTACTGAGGTTTGATTTGTGACCCAAGACATGGCCTATTCTTGAGAATGTTGCATGTACACTTGAGAAGAATGTGTGTGTGTGTGTGTTTGCATTTGGATGGGATGTCCTATTTATATCAATGAGATCCATCTCATCTAATATATCATTGAAGACTTGTTTTTCTTTATTAATTTTCTGCTTCGATGATCTGTCCTTTGGTGTGAGTGGGGTGTTAAAGTTGCCTAGTATTATTGTGTTACTGTCCATTTCTTCTTTTATGTCTGTTAATGTTTGTCTTATGTATTGAGGTGCTCCTACGTTGGGTGCATAGATATTTACCATTGTTATGTCTTCCTTTTGGACTGATCCCTTGATCATTATGCAGTGTCCTTCCTTATCTCTTGTAATCATCTTTATTTTAAGGTCTATTTTGTCTGTTATGAAGATTTCTACTCCAGCTTTCTTTTGCTTCTCATTTGCATGGAATATATTCTTCTATCCTCTCACTTTAGTCTATATGTGTCTTTAGGTGTTGTCTTGTGGACAGCACATATATGGTTCTTGTTTTTGTAACCATTCAGCCAGTCTTTGTCTTTTGGTTGGAGCATTTAATCCATTTACATTTAAAGTGGTTATTGATATATATGTTCCTATAGCCATTTTCTTAATTGTTTGGGGTTGATTTTGTAGATCATTTTCTTCTATTTCATAACTATATAAGTCCCATTAACATTTGTTGCAAAGCTGATTTGGTGATACTGAATTCTCTTAGCTTTTGCTTGTCTGAAAAGCTTTTGATGTCTCCATCAGTCTTGATTGAGATCCTTGATAGGTACGTTACTCTTGGTTGTACATTTTTCCATTTCAGTACTTTAAATATATCCTGCCATTCCCTTATGGCCTGCAGACTTTCTGCTGAAAGGTCAGGTGTTAAGCATATCGTGTTTCCCTTGCAGTTATTCATAGCTTTCCCTTGCTGCTTTCAATATTCTTTCTTTGTGCTTAGTCTTTGTTAGTTTGATTAGTATGTGTCTTGGCATGTTTTTTCTTGTCTTTATCCTGTATGGCACTCTTTGTGACTCATGGACTTGATTGACTATATCCTTTTCCACGTTGGGGAAATTTTCAACTATAATCTCTTCAAAAATTTTCTCATACCTTTTCTTTTTCTCTTCTTCTTCTGGATCCCTTATAATTTGAATGTTGGTCCATTTGATATTGCTCCAGAGGATTCTGAGACTACCCTCAATTCTTTTCATTCTTTTTAATTTATTCTGCCCTTCAGAATTCATTTCTACCATTTTATCTTCAAGCTCACTGATTTTTTCTTCTGCCTCAGCTATTCTGCTATTGATTCCTTCTAGGAGCCTGGTAGGCTGCAGTCCATGGGGTTGCTAGGAGTCAGCCATGACTGAGCAACTTCACTTTCACTTTTTACTTTCGTGCATTGGAGAAGGAAATGGCAACCCACTCCAGTGTTCTTGCCTGGAGAATCTCAGGGACAGGGGAGCCTGGTGGGCTGCTCTCTGTGGTCACACAGAGTTGGACATGACTGAAGTGACTTAGCAGCAGTAGCAGCAGCAGAGCATTTTAAATTTCAGTAATTATGTTGTTTGTCTCTGTATGCTTATTCTTTAATTCTTATTGGTCTTTGTTAATTGATTCTTGCATTTTATCCATTTTGTTTTCAAGGTTTTTAATCATTTTTACTATCATTATTATGAATTCTTTTTCAGATAGTTTGCCTATTTCCTCTACATTTGGACATCTGTGTTTCTAGTCCTTTCCTTCATTTGTGTAGTATTTCTCTGCCTTTTCATTATCCTTTTTTTTTTTTTTTAATTATTGTGTCTGAGGTCTCCTTTTCCAAGGCTTCAAGATTGAATTCTTTCTTCCTTTTGGTTTCTCTCCTCATAAGGTTGGCCCAGTGGTTTGTGTAAGCTTTATATGGGATGAGATTTGTGCTGAATTTTTGTTTGTTTGTTTGTTTTTCTCAGATGAAAAAGGCTGAGTGAGGTGGTAATCTTGTATGTTGGTGATTTAGTTTGTATTTTTGTTTTGTTTGTTGTTTAGATGAGGCAATCTGCACAGAGTATACTGGTGGTTGAGTGATGCTGGGTTTTGTACTCAAGTGGTTTCCCTTGTCTGAGCTTTCACTATTTGATACTCCCTAGGGTTAGTTCTCTGGTAGTCTTGGGTCTTGGAATCAAGGTTCCCACTCCAAAGGCTCAGGGCTTGATCTCTGGTCAAGAATAAAGATTCCACGGGTGGTTTGTTATTTCACTGAGATTAAAACAAATACCAAAAAACCTGAAACCAAAAATGAACCCCAGACAAATAGTTACAAAATCAGGCAAATAATCATTGAAATAATGGAATATACACCTATACATATACACTCATAAGCAAAGTCAAAACAGTCCAATGGATGTAAAGTACCCAGATTGACCCAGTGAACAAAGGAAATCAAAAATCATATTTACCATTTAGTTACAAAACTAACTAAAATAAAAAGTGGAAAACAAAAGTAAAGCCAAGTGCCAGGTGTGGAATAAAGCAATGAAAACAAAACTAACAAATATGTTGAGAGGAAAAGAAAGAAAGAAACGAAAGAACAGATAAGCAAAGTTAAATAGAGGTAGATGAAGAAGATTTCTATGCATGAAAGATTTTACCTTCAAGGGAAAAACAGTAGGAAAAGCAAACAAAGGAATAAATGTAGGCAAAATAAATTAAAGATTAAAATTATAGAAAAGAGCACCTAAAAAGAAAGAAAGAGAAAGAAGAAGAAAGAAAAAAGAAAAAGAAAAACAAACTAGGAAAACTCCACAGAACTGCAAAAGCCCAATCTAGAGGCAGAGGTTTATAACAGCAGTAAAAAGTGTGACTGAAAATAAACATATGCACATACATCCATAATCAAAAACAGGACAGTCCAACAACAAAAAAAGTATAATAGATTGACCAGCAAACAAAGGAAACCAAAGCATGTATCTACCAGTTAGGAACAAAACAACTAAAGCACAAAGTGGAAAACAAAATTAAAACAAGGTACAAACTGGGAACAAAGCAATGAAAATAAAACTAACAAATATGTTGAAAGAAAAGGAGAGAAAGAAGAGAAAGAAAGAATAGATATGCAAAGTTAAATAGAGGAAGATAAAGAAGATTTATAAACTCTAAAGATTAATTGCAAGTGGAAAAGAACAGTAGGAAAAGCAAACAAAGGAATAAATACAGAAAAAAAATTACAGGTTTAAAAATTAAAATTAAAAAAAAAAGGACGAAAAAAAAAGGAAAATTCCACAGAACTGCAAAAGGCCAACATAGAGAAAGATGTTTATAACAACAGTAAAAAACGTGACTGAGGAAAATAAAAAAGCTCAGAAGCATATTTAGATTTCATAATGCCAATAAAATTGACAACTATAACAGTGAAGCCCCCCCACGGCTGTGGTCCTACTCTGTAGATTGGTGGATCAGGAACTTAAAAGGGCACCTTGGGTGGAGTCCTCCTCTGTTGCTCAAGGCATCAGGCATTTGATGGGCCAGCCTCTCTATAGTTTAGCTGCCCATCCTGACAGGTGGGGAGAGGGAGGCTGTAGTGATGGTTCCACCCCCTATGCATGACTCAGCAGTATCCCTTGCTTCCATGGCTGCCTGGCTTTCCTTCACAGGCATCCCCCCACACACATTCTCCTACCTCACATCTCCTTGATCTCTCTATGCCCTCGTCCTGGGATTGCTCCACAATCCCTAAACTCCAGCTCCCAGCTACTGCACCTTCCTGGAGACCTGCATTTCTTTCTGGGGTATGTATGGCTGCAGCAAGAACTGTCTGATTCTCACTCCATCTAGGCTGGCACAGATCACCTGTTTCACTCTCAGCCTTAAATGTTTCTCCTCTGACTCAGACAATCGCCCTGATGTGGATATCAGACCCCTGCTTCAGTTCTCCCACCCATGGAGGGCAGGTGCATTCCTACTAACACTCCTGTTTTTCCCCCTAGTTCCTTCATCCTACTGAATTTTCCATGTTCTCTATATTCTTTTCTTCTGTTCAGGTATTTCTGTCTGGTCTCAGCAAGTGTTCTGAATGAACGTCTGTGTCTGAAAGTGTATTCCTGATGTATTCGTGGAGAGAGATGAACTCCACAGCCATCTACTCCTAAGCCTCTTGTTCTCTCTGAATGTTGAGTTTTAAGTCAGTTCTTTCACTCTCCTCTTTCACTTTCATCAAGAGGCTCTTCAGTTCCTCTTCACTTTCTGCCATAAGGGTGATTCCATCTGCATATCTAAGGCTATTGATACTTCTCCAGCAATCTGGATTCCAGCTTGTGCTTCATGCAACCTGGCATTTCTCATGATGTACTCTGCATAGAAGTGAAATAAGCAGGGCGACAATATACAGGATTGATGTACTCCTGTCTTAATTTGGAACCAGTCTGTTGTTCCATGTCCAGTTCTAACTGTTGCTTCTTGACCTGCATACAGATTTCTCAGGAGGCAGGTCAGGTAGTCTAGTATTCCCATCTCTTTAAGAATTTTCTACAGTTAGTTGTGATCCACACAGGCAAAGGCTTTGGTGTAGTCAATGAGGCAGAAGTAGAAGCTTTTTCTGGAAAACTCTTGTTTTTTTTTTTTTTAATCCATCAGATGTTGACCATTTGATCTCTTGCTCCTTTGCCTTTTCTAAATCCAGCTTGAACATCTGGAAGTTCTCAGTTCACATACTATTGAAGCCTAGCTTAGAGAATTTTGAGTATTACTTTGCTAGCATGTGAGATGAGTGCTATTGTGCAGTAGTCTGAGCATTCTTTAGCAATGCCTTTCATTGGGATTGAAATGAAAACTGACATTTTCCAGTCCTGTGGCCACTGCTGAGTTTTCCAAATTAGCTGACATATGGAGTGCAGCACTTTCACAGCATCATCTTTTGGATTTTGAATGGACTCAGTTGGAATTCCATCAACTCTTCTAGCTTTGTTTATAGTGATGCTTCCTAAGGCCCACTTAACCTCCCACTCAGGATGTCTGGTGCTAGGTGAGTGATTACACATTGTGGTTGTCTGGGTCATTAAGATATTTTTTGTATGGTTCTGTGTATTCTTGCCACCTCTTCTTAATATTTTTTGCTTCTGTTAGGTCCATACCATTTCTGTCTTTTATTGTGCCCATCTTTGCATGAAATATTCCCTTGGTATCTCTAATTTTCTTGAACAGATCTCTAGTCTTTCCTATTCTATTGTTCTACTCTATTTTTTTCTTTTTTTCCCCTCTGTGGCATCAAAGAATCCTCTCTTTCTTTGTATTGATCACTTAGATTTTCTTCCTTAGTGCACATTCTATTAGCTACTGCTATTAGCACAAAGCCTAGCACTGAAGATTTCAAATTCCTCTTTGTCTCAGTGGTAAATACTCATGAATTCTCTGCTGGCTTTCTACTTCACAACTCATGTTAAACTACAGATCTTCCTCTTCAAATTATGGTGCCTAACTGGGCTTTTTTAATGTGTCCCCACCTTCATTTTACATTCTGAATGTTGTGAATGATGCTGCTTTCATGGATTTTTTTTCCCTTTGGTACATTCTAATTATATTATTATAACATATAATATAATATGATTACATATAATAGAATATATTATCTAAATATAATATAATGTACAAATATAATATATAATTATATAATATAATGATTATATTAATTATTATTTATATTATTATTAATATCTTATTATTGATATTATTTTCATTGCAATGTAGGTTTTAATCTGTGATAAATCTTCACTGCTTTTGCATTTCCTTATTCATAATACTGTGTTTACTTTGCTTTACTGAAACTGCCTTATTTGTGTATTAAGTTTAACCAAAAACTTTATAATGTTCAATTTAATGACCTTATAAAAATCTTTTTTATTCTCTTTGACTGTTAAAATTTAAACTATGATTTCTTCATATTCTTTATCAATTTGTTTAAGTAATGAGATTTCTTTTTTTTTTTTTTTTCCTCTCTCTGCTTCAGTATCTTGCTTATTTGTACTTATTTACCTTGGATGTGGGGATAACCTTTAAACTTAGACTTTATTTTCATATTTACATTTTTGAGTAAATTTGCCTTCCTTGGTATCTAGTGTAGGAAGAAGCTAATTGGTACCCATGTATTACATTGAAATTTCTAAACTTGATTTCAGATAACTTTCTTTGCCAATGATTTCCTTCAGATTTGTATTTTTATTTCACTGGTCTACAAGCAGAATATTTTTTATTTTAGTTTCTAAAATTCAGCAAATATAAAGCATAATTAATTTATAGTCCCTGTCTTTTCTCCTCAAAAAGAAAGTGGCATAGTGAATGCCTTTACAGTCCCCTCACAGAAGAAGCTAATTGGTACCCATGTATTACATTGAAATTTCTAAACTTGATTTCAGATAACTTTCTTTGCCAATGATTTCCTTCAGATTTGTATTTTTATTTCACTGGTCTACAAGCAGAATATTTTTTATTTTAGTTTCTAAAATTCAGCAAATATAAAGCATAATTAATTTATAGTCCCTGTCTTTTCTCCTCAAAAAGAAAGTGGCATAGTGAATGCCTTTACAGTCCCCTCACTCCTTCATTTAGTTAACAAAAATGATTAGCTTATTTTAACTGTATATAAACATATTCAGTGGTTTGGACAAAATTTGATGATAAATAAACATGTTTCTGATGTCAAAGAGTTTATGATACATTAGAGAATATGTCAACATAAAAACAATGATGGTAACAGAATGTAATTGGATACTGAAGAGAATTTTATATGAGATATAATAAGAATTTGGATCTCTAAAGACTTGAACTGGTGCTTTCTTTTTGGCTTTCTCACAATTACTAAATACAGCCAACTTTTCTTTTGAAAATTATTTTAGATTGTGGTTGTTTATTTATCTATTTATTTATTTTTGTTGTTCTCACAACCACCACTTTGCTTTAGGATATCATTTGTGGCACAGAATTAGGTTATTTTCTTCAATGAAAAATAATAATATAATTGGTCTCATAATCTTATTATAAAATATTACATTGATTAGGGCCTATCTATATTCTCAGCAACTAGCATATGTTCCAGAACAGAACATATTTTGTAAAGCAAAGTGAGAATGAAAGATAACATCTTGTTTTACCATTCTCAGAAGACACAGAAAAAAGAAAACATTTAGAAATTAAAGTATTGCTTTTTTCCTCACAATATACAAAGCTTTTATATATTTCTCATCTGGGGACACATCAGGGAATCTAATCAGCATTCGTCTTCATTTTCAAAGATGAGTCTACCTCTAATAAATTTCACTATATTTTTACAGTGTACCTTTAAAAACTACCAGAAAAACAAATGTGATACTACCTCTTTCCTCACTTGTAAATAAACTTGCATATAAACATTCTGAAAGTCAAAATCTATCTTATAGCATTGCCTTTTCTCTGAGTTTCTTGTTCACTTGAATATATTATATACTTAAGTCAGGCCAGATTAATCTTACCTCAGTCATGTTTCTTGTTTTGTTCTTAGTTCTCTATATGCTTGATATTACAATCAGAAAAAAAATGACAGTTTTCATTGACAATGATGTATGCCAAAGTATGCCAACATATATGGACTTTTCTGATGGCTCTCTAATTTTCTTGAAGAGATCTATTTTTCTTGAAGAGATCTCTAGTCTTTCCCCTTCTGTTCTTTTCCTCTATTTCTTTGCATTGATCGCTGAAGAAGGCTTTCTTATCTTTTCTTGCTATTCTTTGGAACTCTGCATTCAGATGCTTATATCTTTCCTTCAAGAAAATTAGAGATACCAAGGGAACATTTCATGCAAAGATGGGCTCGATAAAGGACAGAAATGGTCTGGACCTAACAGAAGCAGAAGATATTAAGAAGAGGCGGCAAGAATACACGGAAGAACTGTACAAAAAATATCTTCATGACCCAGATAATCATGATGATGTGATGACTAATCTAGAGCCAGACATCTTGGAATGTGAAGTCAAGGGGGCCTTAGAAAGCATCACTATGAACAAAGCTAGTGGAGGTGATGGAATTCCAGTGGAGCTGTTTCAAATCCTGAAAGATGATGCTGTGAAAGTGCTGCACTCAATTTGCCAGCAAATTTGGAAAACTCAGCAGTGGCCACAGGACTGGAAAAGGTCAGTTTTCATTCCAATTCCAAAGAAAGGCAATGTCAAAGAATGCTCAAACTACCGCACAATTGCACTCATCTCACATGCTAGTAAAGTAATGCTCAAAATTCTCCAAGCCAGACTTCAGCAATACGTGAACCGTGAACTCCGTGATGTTCAAGCTGGTTTTAGAAAAGGCAGAGGAACCAGAGATCAAATTGCCAACATCCGCTGGATCATGGAAAAAGCAAGAGAGTTCCAGAAAAACATCTATTTCTGCTTTATTGACTATGCCAAAGCCTTTGACTGTGTGGATCACAGTAAACTGTGGAAAATTCTGAAAGAGATGGGAATACCAGACCACCTGACCTGCCTCTTGAGAAATCTGTATGCAGGTCAGGAAGCAACAGTTAGAACTGGACATGGAACAACAGACTGGTTCCAAATAGGAAAAGGAGTACGTCAAGGCTGTATATTGTCACCCTGCTTATTTAACTTATATGCAGAGTACATCATGAGAAACGCTGGACTGGAAGAAACACAAGCTGGAATCAAGATTGCTGGGAGAAATATCAATAACCTCAGATATGCAGATGACACCACCCTTATGGCAGAAAGTGAAGAGGAGCTAAAAAGCCTCTTGTTGAAAGTGAAAGAGGAGAGTGAAAAAGTTGGCTTAAAGCTCAACATTCAGAAAACGAAGATCATGGCATCTGGCCCCATCACTTCATGGGAAATAGATGGGGAAACAGTAGAAACAGTGTCAGACTTTGTTTTTTGGGGCTCCAAAATCACTGCAGATGGTGACTGCAGCCATGAAATTCAAAGATGCTTACTCCTTGGAAGAAAAGTTATGACCAACCTAGATAGTATATTCAAAAGCAACGACATTACTTTGCTGACTAAGGTCCGTCTAGTCAAGGCTATGGTTTTTCCTGTGTTCATGTATGGATGTGAGAGTTGGACTGTGAAGAAGGCTGAGCACCGAAGAATTGATGCTTTTGAGCTGTGGTGTTGGAGAAGACTCTTGAGAGTCCCTTGGACTGCAAGGAGATCCAACCAGTCCATTCTGAAGGAGATCAACCCTGGGATTTCTTTGGAAGGAATGATGCTAAAACTGAAGCTCCAGTACTTTGGGCACCTTATGCGAAGAGTTGAAACACAACTGGAAAAGACCCTGATGCTGGGAGGGATTGGGGGCAGGAGGAGAAGGGGACGACTGAGGATGAGATGGCTGGATGGCATCATGGACTCAGTGGACGTGAGTCTGAGTGAACTCCGGGAGTTGGTGATGGACAGGGAGGCCTGGCGTGCTGCGATTCATGGGGTCGCAAAGAGTCGGACACGACTGAGCGACTGAACTGAACTGAACAGATGGCTCTGATGGTAAAGCATCTGCTTACAGTGCAGGAGAAGCAGGTTCAATCCCTGGGTCAGGAAGATCCTCTGGAGAAGGAAATGGCAACCCACTCCAGTACTCTTGCCTAGAAAATCCCATGGATGGAGGAGCATGGTAGGCTACAGTCCATGGGGTCCCAAAGATTCAGACACAAAGTGCCTGCTATAACTAATAACTTACTTAGAGGTATATGATCTCTAGATTATTAGAATCTAGAATTTTATCTAGAGTCTTATAATTCTCTAAAAATTTCATGATTTCTTAATTTTTTTTTACTTACGCAACTATAATGTAAACTCCAAGCCAAGTGTTTTATCTACTGATTTTGCATCCTTCAGAGAATTTTACAAATGACTAGGCCTTGGAGAGGGTGTGGAGGACAGAGAACTCTCTTAAACTGATACAAACACCATGGAGAACAGCATGGAAATCCCTTAAAAATCTAGGAATAAAATTATCATATGTCCAAGCAATCCTGTTACTAGATATATACCCCAAGGAAGCCAGAATTGAAAAAGACACATGTACCACGATATTCATTGCAGCATTATTTACAATAACTAGGTCATGGAAGCAACCTAGATGTCCATCAGCAGATGAATGAATAAGGAAGTTGTGTTATGTACACAGTGGAGTATTATCCAGCTATAAAAAGGAATGCCTTTGAGTCAGTTCTAATGACGTGGCTAAACCTAGAACCTATTATACAGAATGAAGTAAGTCAGAAAGAGAAAGACAAATACCATACATTAACGCATATATATGGAACCTAGAAGATGGTGCTGACTTTCCTACATACAGGATAGCAAAGGAGACACAGATGTAAAGAACAGACTTGGACTCAGTGGAAGAGGAGAGAGTGGTATGGTTTGAGAGAATAGCATTGAAACATATACCTTACCAAATGCAAAATAGATAGCCAGTGGGAGGTGGGTATAGGAAGCAGGGCACCCAAAGTCTTTGCTCTGTGACAGTCTGGAGGGATAAAGTGGGGAGGGAGGGATGCAGGAGTCAGGACTCAGGACGGAGAGCAAATATTTGTCCCTGTGGCCAAGTCATACTGAGCATGGCAACAAGCATCGCAGTACCTTAAAGCGATTACCCTCCAATTAAAATAAATGTTTAAAAGAAGGACTAGGTTTTCCAAAGGTGTTCAATCAGATTTTGTTGATATAAGTGAATAAAAAGTGTTATCAAATTAAGACAGTCATTCACAAGAACATTTTCTCTCATATATTTTATTTTTAATCATTTAAAAAATACAGTGATGCAAAGTGCACACAATGCTGTCTTTTAAAATATTCAGAGAACTAATAAAAAGGGAATATGAGGGTGCTTATTCTCTATGTAACTTGATACAGATAATAATTCATATTCAAGTATATTCTCTTTGTGTTTAAAAATATCCTTTATTTTAAATTAGACGGAATTGAAAGATGAACTCAGTCAGTACTCTTTGGAATCAAATCATAATGCAGAACCTCATCTCATATATTGCTGTACCGTCACATGATGATTTTACTTCAGAGAATTTGAATAGAAAGAATATAAGCAATAAACTAACTTAAATCTTGATTTTGCAAAATGTAAGATGCAAGGAATTTAAAAAGCTTTACTTAACAATTTACATTATTTCTTTTGCAAATTGCAGTGTTTTTTATATAAGCTATTGATTGATTTTATCCAAATTAAATTATCAAGAAATAAGGCATTTCATAAACCTCTGGATTTAACAATTGTCCTATGGCAACCTTTTCTAATGAGGTTAACTCAATGTAATTATAGGAAATATTTTTTAGGGAATATTTGTTTAATTTGTGTTTACAATGTGCTGCGTGCTTTTTTTTAATGTCTCTAATATTTCATGGCACACAGCAGGTACTTAATAAGAGTGTGCTGAATGTATAATTAATGAATATGTTAAAATTGATGATATAGAGAAACCTTAAGTCAAGTAGGTAAGGAAATTATCTCTGCAGTAAGTCATTCATTGATAAAAGTCATTCAAGAAGTGCTTTTTGAGCTTCTACTATTTATATGAATTGGAAGAGTATGATGAATAAGATGGATTTCTTGCTCTCATAAATTTAAGTGTTTAGTAGAAGAAAACAGGGGAGAAGGCAATGGCACCCCACTCCAGTACTCTTGCCCGGAAAATCCCATGGACGGAGGAGCCTGGAAGGCTGCAGTCCATGGGGTCACTGAGGGCTGGACATGGCTGAGTGACTTCACTTTCACTTTTCACTTTCATGCATTGGAGAAGGAAATGGCAACTCCCTCCAGTGTTCTCACCTGGAGAATCCCAAGGATGGGGGAGCCTGGTGGGCTGCCATCTATGGGGTCGCACAGAGTCAGATATGACTGAAGTGACTTAGCAGCAGCAGCAGCAGGAAAAAACAGGAAAATAACTAAAATAATTTTTTAAAATGATAAGTGCCATTAATAAAAGCAGCATTAATATTAGTAAGTTGTATAAGAAAGTGACTGATGCTATGACTTGAATATTTAGAATTCCCAAAAATTCATATTTTGAAATCCTAACCCTCTAAAAAGAATGTATTAAAAGGTGCAGCTTTGGGGAGGCGCTTAAGTCCTGAAGGTGGAGCCCTCAATTTTAAGAGACTCCAAACAGATCCTGAACCCCTTCTGCACTGTGAGGGCAAATCAACAAATCTGTAATCTGCGAGAAGAGAAAGCCTTCACCCTATCGTGTTGGTACTTTGACTTCCAGCTTCCAGAACTGTGAGCACTAAATTTCTGTCTTTTTATAAGCTACTTAGTAAGTGGAATTTTGCTGGAGTAGTCTGTATGGGGGTGGGATTGGGGGAAGACTCTTGAGAATCCCTTGTACTGCAAGGAAATCAACCCCAGTCAATCCAAAGATCAACCCTGAATATTCATTAGAAGGACTGATGCTGAAGCTGGCCACCTGATAAGAAGAACTGACTCATTGGAAAAGACCCTGATGGGAACAACTGAAGGCAAAAGAAGGGGATGGCATAGGATGAGATGGTTAGATATCATCACCAATACAATGGACATGAATTGGAGCAAACTCTGGGAGATAGTGGAGGACAAAAGAGCCTGCTGTGCTCCAGGGTCCATGGGTTGCAAAGAGCTGGACACAAATTAATGACTGAACAATAGCAATAGCCTGAATTGCCAAAGTAAATCAGGTAGGGATATTAAATAGGCAGTGTCAGAGAAGGCCTAACTGAAAAGGTGATATACAGTGAATAGAAATGCAAGGTAAAAATATAAGAATAAAACAGAAAATCCCTTTGGTAGCTGAGAGGGAAGTTTTGGTTAAAGTATCTAAGAGGATCCTAGATATTCCAAGAAATAGTAAACCTATGAGACATTAAAGGGAAAGGCTTGGCAGTGTAGAGATCCATAAAAGTATTTTAGGAGCAAATGCAAGAAATAATAACTTTTTTGGAATGAAGCATTTTGCCTCTTACCTTATGGGGTCTGGAGAAATATGATATAGATGTGTACATTCATATTTTTATGTCAACTTACATTTAACAAATAGCTTAGTAGCTGTTAAATCAGTATTAAATATGAATTAGTACTATTAAGTATTGTCCATACTTGTAATTTGTAGTAATGATTACTTTCTGTTAAAATAAGGAGGAGGGAAAATAGACATTATATTATTCTTATTTCATTTCTCAAGGGATTCTTTAGGACAAAGGGGGAAAAAAAGAAGTGGAGGATATAGATGAAATACTGTATCATTTGACAGGAACAGAAACTGGACAGAAAATCTGGGTATCAACGCGAAGCTAAAGTAAGGAGTGTAGAGAAGGGGCCATTCAGGAGTTGTGAAAACAAGTGCATTCAGAGCCTTGCAATGGGGAGAACACGAGTCATTGCAGCCAGAGGCCAATGATCAATCTGTGGCTCTCAGTGCTGGGGATCATTTTTGATTTGAGATATAAATTTACTCGGGCAGCTTTATATGATCTTTTTGAAACACACACATTCATTTCCCTTCAGTTCAGTTCAGTTCAGTT
>SJXQ01006776.1:0-23228 GCA_006408695.1 Aepyceros melampus | reverse complement strand
CCCAGGGTTGATCTCCTTCAGAATGGACTGGTTGGATCTCCTTGCAGTCCAAGGGACTCTCAAGAGTATTCTCCAATACCACAGTTCAAAAGCATCAATTCTTCAGGGCTCAGCTTTCTTCAGAGTCCAACTCTCATATCCATATATGACCATTGGAAAAACCATAGCCTTGACTAGACGGACCTTAGTCAGCAAAGTAATGTCTCTGCTTTTCAATATGCTATCTAGGTTGGTTTTCTTTCAAGGAGTAAGCATCTTTTAATTTCATGGCTGCAGTCACCATCTGCAGTGATTTTGGAACCCCAAAAAATAAAGTCTGACACTGTTTCTGCTGTTTCCCCATCTATTTCCCATGAAGTGATGGGACCAGATGCCATGATCTTCATCTTCTGAATGTTGAGCTTTGAGCCAGCCTTTTCACTCTCCTCTTTCACTTTCATCAAGAGGCTTTTTAGTTCCTCCTCACTTTCTGCCATAAGGGTGGTGTCATCTGCATATCTGAGGTTATTGATATTTCTCCGGGCAATCTTGATTCCAGCTTGTGTTTCTTCCAGTCCAGCGTTTCTCATGATGTACATCTCATGATGTACTCTGCATATAAGCAGGGTGACAATATACAGCCTTGACGTACTCCTTTTCCTACTTGGAACCAGTCTGTTGTTTCATGTCCAGTTCTAACTGTTGCTTCCTGACCTGTGTATAGGTTTCTCAAGAGGCAGGTCAGTTGGTCTGGTATTCCCATCTCTTTCAGAATTTTCCACATTTTATTGTGATCCACACAGTCAAAGATTTTGGCATAGTCAATAAAGCAGAAATACTTAGAATCTCAGAAATTCTTGCTCAGAGACCGTTCTGAAGCCAGTATCTGATACTAATTTCCAGAGCACATAGCAAACAAATTTTGCTGATTATATAGAATGTTAAAAATAACAGTTCTTCAATTAATCATGGTGACAAGCTCCTGCCCAAAGGGAATCAGAGTTCTTATGGCCTAAGCAGAGCTGTTTGCTGAGCTGTTTTCATGGATCCTGTACAACAAAACATCTGCCCTTTGACTGATTTAAGACTGTGTGAAAATTCTATTTACCTAATATATGAGAAAAATGTGTGAAGCAAAACCTGTGTCAATTGAACTGGAGTTCAAACCAAGATGTAGTTGTCGATTATAATAAGAGCATGAGTGTTGTGTGACCTTAGCTTGCAGCAATGAGCAAATTTAACAGTGATTCTGGAAGAGGGAGGCAAAAAACAAATCATTATCTTTCACAAGTATCAGCTCATAACTTTAATGTAGATCAAGATCTTTGAACAGTGTAGGGAAAGGTGCATTTTAATAAATATTACTCTATAGTGATCTTTGTAGGCAGAGATGCTGATTGACAACTAAATAGCCAGCATATTACATAGTGCATTGCCTTATTTCACTATATCTTTAAAAACAAAATGTGACATTAAATTTGTTCAAAAACAGGAAAGTAAAGCAGAAAATGCATCATTTCGAAAGAAATTGCTGGTAATCTAAAGTTTATCTTTTTGTTTCCCCCCACATTTTTTCTAAATTCCCAAAAGGAGATCTTGTTACTCTTTCCAACTCATGGATAAATTGTCATTAGTTCCAATCCAAACGTCAAATGAAGGACACCAAATTCTACCAGTCAGCAAGGCTACTGAGAAATTTAATGTAGTGTTGGCAGAGCTGAAAGTAAGATGTCAAATTGAGCAAGAGGGAGAGAACTTCATTAGCTTCTATGGAAAACTGTGATTTCAGTACAAAAAGAAAGTCTTTGTTTAAATCATGCTGACCAGACATAAAGATAACCTTTTACAGAAAAGAAGGTTTATTGAGCAATCTTCAATAACAGTTCATTTTTTTACTCAAAATTTGGCATTTGGCCAGTAGGTTTTAAAAAANAAGCTCAACATTCAGAAAACGAAGATCATGGCATCTGGCCCCATCACTTCATGGGAAATAGATGGGGAAACAGTAGAAACAGTGTCAGACTTTGTTTTTTTGGGCTCCAAAATCACTGCAGATGGTGACTGCAGCCATGAAATTAAAAGGCGCTTACTCCTTGGAAGAAAAGTTATGACCAACCTAGATAGTATATTCAAAAGCAGAGACATTACTTTGCCGACTAAGGTCCGTCTAGTCAAGGCTATGGTTTTTCCTGTGGTCATGTATGGATGTGAGAGTTGGACTGTGAAGAAGGCTGAGCGCCGAAGAATTGATGCTTTTGAACTGTGGTGTTGGAGAAGACTCTTGAGAGTCCCTTGGACTGCAAGGAGATCCAACCAGTCCATTCTGAAGGAGATCAACCCTGGGACTTCTTTGGAAGGAATGATGCTAAAACTGAAGCTCCAGTACTTTGGGCACCTTATGCGAAGAGTTGACTCATTGGAAAAGACCCTGATGCTGGGAGGGATTGGGGGCAGGAGGAGAAAGGGACGACCGAGGATGAGATGGCTGGATGGCATCACAGACTCAATGGACGTGAGTCTGAGTGAACTCTGGGAGTTGGTGATGGACAGGGAGGCCTGGCGTGCTGCGATTCATGGGGTCGCAAAGAGTCGGACACGACTGCGCGACTGAACTGAACTGAACTTACTTACTCAACTAGGAAAGAGGATTCTAGTCACCACAGTATTGTGCAACACACTCATTTTTTTTTCTCCTGTTCACTTTTCAAACAATGATTCCACAAAATCAAAACCATCTTCTCTCTCTCTCTCTCCATTTCTCCCTTTTTGTCTCATGGGATGGTGTCTTTGGTTCTCTAAGGATGTCATATCTATCCTTCCCATTTTTAGGAGCAAAGATTTAGTCAAGACCCAGCCCACTGTTTCCATGAGCATCACGATTAGATCAGAGACCTATAACCTCGGCCTCTTTCGTCTTCGTGGAGGGTCATATACTTACGTTGACTCTTTTGCCTTTTCAGTCTCATATGCATAATTGTATGCCAAGACTAAAAATTATTTTAGTTAAGTAGGAACAAAATACTTCCTGCCTCTCAGTGCTTACTTATTTCCAGCAGTTTTTTCTAACTTGAGAAATGATTCAGAACTGCTTCTTACATTTGTCACATCTATTAATTGTCAGCTTCAAAGCTGTCCAGCATCTTGCTCACTTCCATTGTTAACCCTGCTAACATGCCACTCTCTCCATCAGGAAGCCTTGATCCTCTCTTCAAAGTGAGCCCCTCTTTCTCCTAAGATGAAAGCTCTTAACATGACTTAAAACTGGCCTCTCCCACAAAGACTTTCCAGACCCAACTCAAGATCCTATAATAACTTTAGCAATTCTTTGATAGTGCACACAACCCAAACATATTTGTATGTACATGTTTCTGGTAATTTTGCCTAGTTCAATTAGAAAATTTCTCCAGGTAAGGGACTCCTTCCTTACTTCCTTTGTTACTGGTACCATGGACAGGATTCTGACCACACAACTGTGTCAAGTAATTAGAAGCATCTATTTTTTTTTTAGGGGGGAGCTGTGTGACATGAAGGATCTTAGTTCCCCAAACCATGGATGGAACCAGCACCCCCTGCAGTGGGAGTGTGGAGTCTTAACAACTGGACTGCCAGGAGATTCTCAGAAGCATCTTTGTTTTAGAGATGGACTAATGTAACTCCAGTATTCTCGCCTGGAGAATTCCATGGGCAGAGGAGGCTGGTGGGTTACAGTCTACAGGGTTGCAAAGAGTCAGACACGACTGAAGCAGTTTAGCACACACACAAAGTAGCACGAACACTTGTGCAAGTGACTGTTTTGTTCCATCCAATCCCCCTGGCCTCTTGTGAACCTTGTCACAAGCTCTGTTATTGCAATTATGGGAAATATTATCCTAATGCCATTTACTTGCTTTTAAAGTACAAAAAGCCACTTCCCTGGTGGCTCAGATAGTAAAGAATCCACCTGCAATGTGGGAGATGTGGGTTTAATCCCTGGGTTGGAAAGATCCCTTGGAGGAGGGCATGGCATCCCACTCTAGTATTCTTGCCTGGGGAAATCCCATGAACAGAGGAGCCTGGCGGGCTACAGTCCATGAGATTGCAAAGAGTCAGACACGACTGAATGACTAAACATAACACAGACTACAAATTATTTTGGGTTGAGAGCTACAGCACAAAAATATTGTCAATTTATATAAACTTGATAAAATTTCAAGAAGTAAGAATATATAGATAGGTGGATAGTTAGGTGACAGACAATTAGGTAGACAGATAGGTACAGAGAGCCAGAAAGACAATCTCTTTATAACTTTTTATTTTATATTCAGTATAGTTGATTAACAATGTTGCATTAACCTCAGGTGTATAGCAAAGTGAGTCAGTTATACAAATACTTGTATCTATTCTCTTTCCAATTCTTTTCCCATTTAGGTTGTTACATAATGTTGAGCAGAGTTCCCTGTGCTATACAGTAGGTCCTTCTTGGTTATTCATCTTAAATATAGTAGTGTGTACATGAAAGATAGACAATCTTAATGAATGCTAAGGGAAAGAAATGTAATACTGAATAAGTCCTAGGAAAAGGTGTATTGAATTTCTGTTACTCTCAGGGCCAAAGATGAATTCATCTTATGTAAGTGTAGGTGAAGAATGGATGAGACTTCATCATACAGTGTTTGTTGAATGAATTCATTTTCCTGAGTACACATTCTGGTTTCAGATGCTATGTATGCCAAGACAGTCCTTCCTGCAGCTAAAGCACACACAGTCCAACGGAAAATAAAATAAACTACAGTACAATGTATCGAGTGTTTTAAGTTATGGCATCAGACACTTGCTTGCAGGAGGTTAATGGAGGATTGAGAGATGAGAAAGTGAGGCTGGAATATTTTTTGAGGTGTTTGCTGAGAACTGATAGGTGTGAGATAGATTAGCAGAATAAAGAGAAAGGAAGATTTAAGTGGGTAAAGATGATTTGTAGGTTGCATGTGTGCGTGTTAGCTGCTCAGTCACATCCGACTCTTTGTGACCCCATGGACTGTAGCCTGCCAGACTTCTCTGTCCATGGAGTTCTCCAGGCAAGAATACTAGGAGATAATGAAAGGAGTAACAGAGAACTGAAAGAAAGAAGAGAAGTGATGGAGAGTGACAAACACACTTTTATTTACCAAGTCCTGGTCCGAGTGTGAAAATATAATATTTTAATGATTAGAATAGATTAAATCTATCAGTATAGTTGATTAACAATGCTGCATTAGACTTGGGTGTATAGCAAAGTGATTCAGTTATACAAATACTTGTATTTGTATTTGTATACTTGTAAAATCACTGATAGATTTTTATTGCCTTCCTTTGCATCCCTGAAATCTTAAGGTAAAATGGTAAGCTATCCCAAGAAGACTTATGAAAAGGTTAACTGAAACATTTAAAATTATTGAGGAAATAACTCAAAACATATGAATAGCTCAATGTAAAAATATCTATCACAGCATAATATATAAGAATGCCTTTGATGCCAAGATCCAAGAACTGTTAATTATTATAAAGTTACATGATGAAATGTGATACAACCATGACATTTTCATGAAGATTTTTATAATACTATAACAAGCATTTTTACTGCATAGGACATAGAGGAGAGAAGAGAAAGGAGGGATAAAAAGAGGAAGGGAGGAAAACAGTAAAGGAGATGGAAGATGAAGAGGAAAATGAAGTATGAAGAAAATTTCCTACTCCACTCCTACTCCATTTCCTATTCCAGGGATATTCCTGAGCTAGGGACTGAACCCACATCTCCTTCATTAGCAGAAGGATTCTTTACTACTGAGCCAGCAGGGAAGCCCAATAGACAGACATCTACAGGCTATCTGAAATGACTTCGTTTTAGACCAATTATTTTAACATTTGATCCTTACTCAGCTGCCTAATGATAAACAAGAGTTAGTCCCATGTTTTCCAGGGTATGTTTTTGGTAACAATCATTCTAGAGGAGTATTAACAGATGTTGCATACACCAAAATTAGTTTCCTAGTAAGGGAAGATTGAGCAATCCTAGGTTAAACTGGCTTCTTATTTGTAGCAGGGATTCTCAGAAACTTAGGGTAATGGGCAACATGACTCTCCAATTAGGTATACATAATACAGCATTTCACAAATGTATGTGACCACTAAATATTTCAGTGTAGTGGAATTATTCCATGGAGCTAATTTAATGCCAAACACATGTGCAGGAATTTTTCACTTATAATGATAGCATTTACTTTTAAGGAACAAAACAAAATTACTTGAAACATTAGCAGCATATGTCTCTGTGACATTAGATTAGCGAAGAATTCCAGAACCCCCCTCTACTATCTTATTTTCAGCTCTGACTCTGCCAAAAAGTCTTCTCTTCCCAAGGATTAGCTGAATATATTGGCCATTAATTTCAATGCCCTGCCTTCCACTGGACCAACCTACATCATTATTTCTGCTCAGAATCCTTCTTGAACTTCATATTCAAGTGTCCAACTCCCTCCTAAATAGTACTTTCTCAGTATTTCATTGTCACAATATGACCAACTCTACTAACCTTCTGTCTTTTTTACCTTAATGATAAATAGCTCTCAAGCTGGAATCTAGTGGTCTGCTCTCACTTCCACAGACTGTCCCTTCATGACCAACTTGTTCCCTCGGCTTACTCATAGTTTCTGATCCTCCATTACTTGGCCTGCGAGACACCAGGTCAAGACCTATCTCTATCTGATTCTTTCTGGTAAACTCTCAGCCAATTATTGCAAGACTTACCTGGATCATTTGCTTAGATTTCCTTACTTGAAACATTAAAAAAAAAGCTTCAATTTATTTTTTAATGCCACCACACAGATTGCTGTTTAATCTATGAATTTATTGGGGAAGGGCATGGCACCCACTCCAGTATTCTTGCCTAGAGTATCCCATGGACAGAAGAGCCTGGTGGGCTACAGTCCATGAGGTCACAAAGAGCCAGACACAATTGAAGTGACTTAGCACGCAGGCACGCACTATGAATTTATGAGTCAGACTCAGGCACTTCTGAAAGAACTGGGAATTTTAAAATCATAAAATATGTCTCTTCAAATCACTGATATTGGAAAAACTGGATATAAATTCTGGAATAAAGTAAAAGAATTATTAGCTACTTACTTCACATCAATAAATAAAATATTCCCGATAAGATTAAAGATCTAACTGTACTTCAAATAGCTTAGTAATCTTGAGATGAAAAAGGCAGAAAAGACTTTCTAAGGTAAACTTGAAAGCAAGAATAATAGGCATAATTATAGATATAATATAGGAAAAACTCCTGAAGTAAAAATCTGAACTTGCAAATTAAAACAGCTTCCTTTGTAGCATTCATAGTGATGATAAAAGGCCAGCATCTAAAATGGCTTTAATATTTTCTGAATTCCAAGGATAAGGAGAGAATTCTAAAAGGAATTCGAGCAGAAAAAAAAAAAAGTTTCCCAAAGAAAAGAATACATTTTATTTAAGATTTCTTTGAGCAGTAACAATATGAAAAAATAATAGGCATAATTATAGATATAATATAGGAAAAACTCCTGAAGTAAAAATCTGAACTTGCAAATTAAAACAGCTTCCTTTGTAGCATTCATAGTGATGATAAAAGGCCAGCATCTAAAATGGCTTTAATATTTTCTGAATTCCAAGGATAAGGAGAGAATTCTAAAAGGAATTCGAGCAGAAAAAAAAAAAAGTTTCCCAAAGAAAAGAATACATTTTATTTAAGATTTCTTTGAGCAGTAACAATATGAAATGAATTGCCACTCCAGGTTCGATGCAGGATACTGGATGCTTGGGGCTGGTGCACTGAGATGACCCAGAGGGATGGTACGGGGAGGAGGGAGGGGGGTTCAGGATGGGGAACACGTGTATACCTGTGGCGGATTCATGTTGATGTATGGCAAAACCAATACAATATTGTAAAGTAATTAACCTCCAATTAAATAAATAAATTTGTATTTTAAAAAATAACTTCAAATTCTGAAAAGTAGAAACAGTACAGTTTGCTTTGATCAAGAGGCAATAAAAGAAGGAAAATATTTTAAAGTGTAAATTTTTAAATCTAATCAAATAGAAATTGGGGGAAATAAAACTACATTGTTCTACATAATTCCTGGGACAAAGAAGATATCCAAGATCTAATTACAGACTATTTAGAAAATAAGGATACTAATAGGGAAATTCTAGTTCCTGACAGATGATGAACTAGCTTGAGCTCCTGGGTTCCTCAAAGAAAAAATTAAGAAGTAAATAGTAATGAAAGAAGAGCTCACATCCAATAACTAATCTGCGAGAACCTCTGGTAGAGAAAGAAAGGAATAATCTCCTGAAATCTTTCACCTGGACAAAGAAGAGCCCATCTCTGTTGTTTTCTTAAGCTCACCAAAAGATGTAATAGCTAGTGCTTGGGTTCACCACACTTCCTTACGATAACAGAAAGACAATTATAGCCCTATGGGAAACCAAACTCACAGGCAAAAAAACTGCTAGACAATGAGACTGTGACAAATTGTATCTTACAAAGATGCCCACACCAATAAGTACATCCAGTCCCACACTCTCTTTGCAGTGTAAATGACATTCTCTCTCTGCCCAAAATAGATGGTCTATGTTCTTTCCTCTTGAATTTGAGCAAACTTATGCCTGCCTGAAACAGAGAAGTAGAACAGAAATGATGCTCTACGACTTCTAAGGTTAGGATGAGGGGAAAATACAGCTCTTTCTCTCTGTGTCTGTCTCTCTTGGAACCAAGCCAATATGTTACAAGGAACCTCAAGCCAAGTGAAGAAGCCGCGTGTGGGTTTTCCTTCAGACAGCCACAGCCAGGCCTCTAGCCAACACCTACATCAACCACCAGAAATGTGAGAGATTGTAATTCACATAATTCCAGTCCCCAACATTCAAGTCTTCCCAGCTGAGAGCGCAGACGACATGAGGCAGAGACAAGCCGCCCCTGCTGTACATTGTCTGAATCCATGAACCACAGAAACCATGAGAGACCAAAAAATATATTATTGTTTTTAAAATCATTACGTTTTGCGGTAATTGGTCAATAATTTTTTATAGGGCAATAGATTACTAACTCTGTAGTGCATTCACTACAAAGAAGAGTTTTATTGCATAAAGCAGAATTAAGAACAAGAATAAAAGTCTCAAAGAACTAGGGCAAGTTTTAAATAATATGAAACAGACCACAAGTCAAAAGGAAGAACCAAGTGGAATTACTGGATATTGAAAATATAATAGTTGAAATACCAACTGCAATAATGAAATAAAGAATCTACAAAAACAAAGGAGGAATAAAGAAATGAAAATTCGGAGAGAGAAAGGATAGAATAAGATGCCTGTATACAGATAATAGATGTATACAGATAATAGAAATGCCTGTATACAGATAATAGAAATCTCAGAAAATTACAAAGAAAAAGACTAGAGAGATGTTTAAAGGTATAGATGGGAGGTTTCGGCCAGTGGAAGGAACAGGGTTCGGGCCGGGTCCGGCTGCACTCACCGTGGAAGGCCAGCTCGTCAGCCGCTGCCATGGCTCTCAGGGTCGTCACCGCATCCCTCTGAGGATAGAGGCCAATCAGACTCTCTCTCGACAGCAGTCGGCGCCCCTCCTGGACGCCAGCCTCAACCTCAAGCCCGGCCTGGCGGCTACCGCACCCACCAGAACGTGAACTCGCCTCTCCTGCCCCACAGGTGTACCCACGCCCCCCTTACCTGAGGCGATCTCAACCGGCGGGGCTCGGGCTCTCTGCGCCTGCGCGACCCGCCTACCCGCCGCAGGTGACCCCACTCAGATCTGACAGCAACATCCGGCGTCGGTCCGTCTGCTATTCTTTTCCGATGGGGAACGATTTCCGGTGATGTTAACGCTTGCGCGGAAGAGATTCTCCGGGCCTTCTGTTTTGTATGCTTGGTGTTTCTATTCGGAGCGCGGACGCCCAGCCGGAAGACAATGGCGGCTGCCGCTCTGAAGAGATTTTGGTCCCGAAGCCGTAGAGAGGCAGGTGACGCTGCAGCCGCAAAGCCCGGCGTATGGGCCCGGTTGGGTGAGTAGCGGCGGGAGGCGGCGGGGTGGGTGGCGCCAGCGGCCAGGCGGCTCTCAATGCTCTTTTCTCCCGTCAGGCGCTTGGGCCCGCTCGCTGCTCCAAGATTACGCCGAGGCCTGCAAGGACGCGGCGGCGGCGGCGCGGGCCCGGCCCGGGAGGGCGGCTGTGTACTTGGGGCTGCTGGGTGGCGCGGCGGCCTGTTGCTCCCTGGCACCGAGCGAGGCAGCCTTCGAGGAGGCGCTGCTCGACGCGTCGGGGACCCTCCTGCTGCTGGCGCCCGCCACGCGCAACCGCGACTCGGAGGCGTTCGTGCAGCGGCTGCTCTGGCTGCGGGGTCGCGGCTGTCTGCGCCACGTGAGCCTGGGCCTCTGCTCGCTGGTGTACGAGGCGCCCTTCGACGCCCGGGCCAGCCTCTACCAGGCTCGCTGTCGCTACCTGCAGGCAGCCCCGCTGGACCGACTTCCCGGACCGGATTCTGGATGTGGGCTTCGTGGGCCGCTGGTGGGAGCTGGGGCCCGGATGCGCGACTGCGACATGAAGGAGGAGTTCCTGCACCTGCCGGCTCACCTGCGCATCGTCCGGCCCCACCAGCTGCACTCGGAAGCCAATAAGCGGCTCTTCGATGAGAAACACAAGCCCGTGGTGCTCACCAATGACCAGGTGAACCAGGCGCTGTGGCAGGACCAGGTTTTGCAGAAGGAGGAAAAAGATCAGCTCGCCCTGAGCCAGCCTGGCTCTCTGCTGCCTTCGGAGGTCGCGAGATGAAACTCAAGACCCGCTGGGTCCCGACCGGGGCTCCTGCAGAATGCTGGCCTGGGAATGTGCAGTTGGTGCGTGTGAGCCTCAAACGCAGAGTGGTGGAAGTAAATTATTTGCAGCGTTCTCTCCCTGGGTCTTCACAAAATCGAGGGCCTCCCTCTCAGCTGTTCACTGTGAGCAGACGGCTCATTGAGAGCCTCCCTGGTCTAGGAGCTGGGGAGAGCAGAGAGACGTGCCATGTTGTCTTTATCACTACCAGAGCTGGTAAGAAACTTTAGACGGAAATAAGATTTTCTTTTTAAAATTTACCTAAAAGGTTTATTCTCTATTTCCATGCTGGTGCTAAGTCGCTTCAGTCATGTCCGACTCTGTGCGACCCCAGAGATGGCAGCCCACCAGGCTCCCCGTCCCTGGGATTCTCCAGGCAAGACACTGGAGTGGGCTGCCATTTCCTTCTCCAGTGCATGAAAGTGAAAGTGAAGTCGCTCAGTCGTGTCCAACTCTTAGCGACCCCATGGACTGCAGCCCACCAGGCTCCTCCATCCATGGGATTTTCCAGGCAAGAGTACTGGAGTGGGGTGCGGACGTGTATTTTTTAATTCAGTTTTAAGTAATTGTAATCTCAGAGGAAATTGGAACAATAATTGAGACATTCTGTGTAAAGGTTCACCCGGCTTCCCGCAGTTGATAACATTTCACACTGTCCTTATTGCTCTGTTGCTAACTCGAGTGGGACTCTTCCGACTCCGTGGATTGAAGCCCACAAGCCTCCTCGTCTATGGGATTTCTCAGGCAAGAATACTGGAGTGGGTTGCCATTTCCTTTAAGTAACCTTGAAAATACAGAATCATTTGGAAAGGAGTATGTCGCTAAGAGTCAGACAGGACTAAGCGACTTCACTTTCACTTTTCACTCTCATGCACTGGAGAAAGAAATGGTAACCCACTCCAGTGTTCTTGCCTGGAGAATCCCAGGGACGGGGGAGCCTGGTGGGTTGCCGTCTATGAGGTCGCACAGAGTCAGACACAACTGACCCGACCTAGCAGCAGTAGCAGCAGCATACAATGCAAAATTGATAGTTAAGGGAAAAAACACTATATACATGTTATAGCAGGGGCTTCCCAGGTGGCACTAGTGGTAAGGAACCCACCTGCCAATGCAGGAGATGTAAATGATGGAGTTCAATCCCTGGGATGGAAAGATTCCCTGGAGGAGGGCATGGCAACCCACTCCAGTATTCTTGCCTGGAGAATCCCCATGAACAGAGGCGCCTGGTCGGCTACAGTCTACAGGGTCACAAAGAGTTGGACATGATTGAAGCGACTTAGCATGCACATGTTATAGCAAAACTTAAGAACATCAAATTCATAGATGATGGATGATTTTTTTTTGCTTTTTTTGTTTTTCATTGGTTTCCTACATTAAATTTATGATTAGAAAACAATGCAAAAATATTTGGGAAGGTTAGGAATCACTTTCTCCAGAAATCCTTCCCTATCCATCTGCCTCTGAGGACAGATTGTGTCCCTATTTTTGCATTTCATAATATCCTGTTCGCATCTCAGAAGTTGTTCTTACCATGCTGCATCTATCCCCACCTATTAGCATGTTGTTGTATGTTGTTGTTGTTGCTGTCTTGTCCAACTCTTTGGAAACCCTGACTGTAGTCCACCAGGCTCCTCTGTCCATGGGATTTCACAGACAAGAATACTGAAGTGAGTTGCCATTTCCTTCTCCAGGATATCTTCCTGACCCAGGGATTGAACCCCAGTCTCCTGTATTTGCAGGCAGATTCTTACCGCTGAGCCACCAGGGAAGCCCATTAACAATGTTAAGTGATTATTAACTAGAGTGACACATCAAAACCCCAGGGAACTCCTTTTGTAATTGATGATGGAGTTTCTTAATCTACTTGCTCAGGTTCCACTGTAGGGCTCCTAAATCTAAATTTCTAGGAGTGGAATGCAAGATTTAAAAAAATACACCAAGATTTACCTTCTTCAGAACCACCAGTCTAGTGGAAGGGACTATATGTTTGTCTCTGTGTCCTACAACTTTACACAGTACCTGGTATATAGCATATGATCTGAAAATATCAGTTGAATGAACACGTGAAATATGACTTTCAACATGTACAAGCTTGTGACATTTGTGTCTCCAGAAACCGCAGCAGTTTGTTTTGTGGTATGATCACTCAATTTCATTTATTAATCCCTTCATTGTCTTCTGCACTGTTTAATCCTCTTATGTATTTTGTCACAGATCAAGCTTTATTTCACTATTAATATACTGTCAAGGACCTCGGTTTCAAATGAACATTTTCTTTCTAATGATAGATATTGGACAGTTTAGATTGATATTTCTCATGTATCTCTGCATTCCAAATTTAGGTGTGGTACAAAGTTGTTTTATTCCATGGACTAGATTTCTCACCTTCTTTCAGGATAATATTATGCAAGTTTCTGGGTTTAAAAAAAAAGGCACTGAGTTTGGACCTCAGAAATAGAAAAGGGATTAAAATTGCTAAATGTATCAAGAAACCAATAACCTGTCCTTCTTTAGAATTTCAAACAAGAGTGGTAAATACTATCATTAAATGTGGAAGTTTTTATAAAACAACTGCTTATTTTCCACTATGCTTTTTGAGAAGAATCCACACATGGGTCTCCAGCCACAGTGATTATTTTAGCTTTGGAATGGTTAGGAAAATCTAGACAATCCCTTGACAGTTTTAATACCTTATACTTGTAAAAAAAAAAAATCTTCCAATTTTTTAAACCTTTTTCACATACATCATTCCATCAGGACATCAAAGCAACCGATTAGGTTTATATAGCATTAGTATTGTTCCTACTTTACAGATGAAGAGCTAGCTTGAGATTTCAACCTGATAAGTGACTGACCCAGACACTCACAACAGAGCTGAGATTAAGACCAGGTCATATGCCTTCCTACTTGGCGCTAGTAGATTCCACCCAAAGAATCACCAGTTACTTATATAATTGTCCTTTGATCTTGAGACTTCCTAGGTGACCCAGTGGCTAAGACTCCCTGCTCCCAATGCAGGGGGCCCAGGTTCAATCCCTCTTTAGGGAACTAGATTAATCCCACATGCCACAACTAAGACCTGGCACAACCAAATAAATAATTAAATAATAATAATAATTGTACTGTCCTCTCAAGTTCACTACTCACTTCTTTCCATTGGAATCTGGGGAAGAAGCATATTCATTGGAAGGACTGATGCTGAAGCTGAAACTCCAATACCTTGGCCACCTGATGTGAAGAGCTGACTCATTGGGAAAGACCTGATGCTCGGAAAGATTGAGAACAGGAGGAAAACCGGGCAACAGAGGATGAGATGGTTGAATGGCATCACTGACTTAATGAACATCAGTTTGAGCAAACTCTAGGAGGTTGAGAAGGACAGGGAAGCCTGGTGTGCTGCAGTCCATGGGTCGCAGAGAGTCTGACATGACTCAGCTTCTGAACAACAACACATCTTCAATCATAGAAATGGTGAAAGAGAATAAAGGACACAATATCAAGAAAAGAAACTTCATATCCTGATGTGATGTGCTCCCTATGTATTGTATTCATGTGAAGAAGTATCTCCTTTTCATAATTTAAAAAATATTTACAATTTTAAAAGTCAAGTAACATATTTCAAGGCACAGTCAGCTCTACACAGTATTGATAAATGGAAACACTTGTGGTATGCCAGGAACTTTGATGTTTTCTATAAATCCAATTTAACCCTCACTTCAGTCCTGTGAGGATGACATTTATGCTATCCCAGCCTTCATACAAAGTAAATGCAGAGCCTATTCTCTGTGCCAGAATAATTATGAAAATATGTTAAACATGACCCCATGCAAAACTAGATTTCGCGAAAGTGAAATGTCCAAGCTTCAGCAGGGAGGTGGGGGCCTGCATGGTGGACTGATATGGAAACTTGTAGGAAGTTAACACCCAGAGAAAGTATATAAAACAGATGTGGAAATTCACAGAGGAGTTCATGGTGGAACTCTGTGTTGTGAAAATGAAGGAAAAAATTTTACACTTACCTAAGTCAAAGGACTGTGACAGGAATGAAAAAGTTCAATGAAATGCTGGACCACTTAGATGAGAAAAACTGAGCCACCCCAGCAAGACAAAAGGAAAGTTTAAGATTCATGCAAATTCCAAATTTCTTATATATATATTGGCCATGCCATGTCTTGGTTGCCACATCAGAGGGTCTTTTTATTTTTTTATTCCAGTTGTAGCAAGCAAAGTGTTAGTTGTGATATGTGGGATCTAGTTCCTTGACCAGGGATTGAACCTAGGTTCCCTGAACAGGAAGTGTGGAGTCTTAGCCACTGGACGACCAGGGAAGTCCCTAAATTCCAAATTTCTTTATAAAACACTGCATAACTGACAATGGGCTTCCCTGGCGGCCATTCTTTAGACAGTGGCAGATTTCTTTAGATGATAAAGAATCCCCGCCTGCAATGCAGGAGACCTGGATTTGATCCCTGGGTGGGGAAGATCCCTTGGAGAAGGGTATAGCAACCCACTCCAGTACTCTTTGCCTAGAGAATCCCATGGATAGAGAAGCTTGGCGGGCTATGGTCCATAGTGTTGCAGAGTCAGACATCACTGAGCGACTAACACTTTCATTTTCCTGTAACTTACTAGATGGGTAAGAGGGACAGACTAATGACTCTTCCAGAGGTTTCCTGTTTCTAGAGTTAGAGTTATAAAATTTTATAAATTCACACTTGATTTTAATACTTAAATTCCAACAGAGAAGGAAGGAACAGCTGATTCACTCTGTTTCGGTAGACTATTTTCCATTAGACTTTTTTGTGAGCAGCCATAGCAGAGTTCCAGGGCTGTGAAGTCAGAGAACATATGCCACGCAGACTTTGCACCACATTGGTGGGCCAACAGTTTATTCTGCCTCGCACGCCCCATACAGTGGAGCCTAAGACAGAGCTCCTGTCAGCCTTGAAACCTCCCGCTGACTCATTCTTCGTTTTCTCTATGAGATCACAGAGCAGAACAAGAAATGCCTGGGGGTAAGAACTCCACACAACTCATTCCAGACCAGCTCAGACACCTAGGTCTCCACTGACTCTGGGCGTTCACACAGGAGAGAAACAGCAGAACTCCCTCATTAAATGATTTCCTCTCCTATCAGATCCAAGGTGAATTCAATAGCAGTCACCAGGGTTTCTCCCTTAGCCATCTGCTTCAGCTGCACTTGGAACTCTGGGGCAAACGGACTGTGCAGACCCAGATTGAAACTGCCTTTCCTCCTAGTCTCATGAGCCATGGTTTTCAGCAGAATTTGCAAGATATTTGAATATAGGCAAAGGAATTAAAGTAAAAAGGACATATTCATTCAATATTCATTTACTGAGTGTATATCATGACCCAGGCACTGTGCTCACACTAAGTATTTTATAGGTTTACATCCAACTTGAATCATTTCAAACACATGTTAAATCATGCACGTGCAGCTGAGGTACAATAAGAGTCATGACTCTTAAAACATACTGCCATTCAAAAAATGACCATCTAACTGTAAATGGTGTAGCTTTTCCATCAGGAATTGGAGGGAGGAAAGCAAGAGACTACTACTGTGGGCAAGAATCCCTCAGAAGAAATGGAGTAGCCATCATGGTCAACAAAAGAGTCTGAAATGCAGTACTTGGATGCAGTCTCAAAAATGACAGAAAGATCTCTGTTCATTTCCAAGGCAAACCATTCATTATCGCAGTAATCCCAGTCTGTGCCCCGACCAGTAATGCTGAAGAAGCTGAATTTGAACGGTCCCATGAAGACCTACAAGACCTTCTAGAACTAACACCCCAAAAAGATGTCCCTTCATTATAGGGGATTGGAATGCAAAAGTAGGAAGTCAAGAAACACCTGGAGTGACAGGCTAATGTGGCCTCGGAGTACAGAATGAAGCAGGGCAAAAGCTAACAGAGTTTTGCCAAGAGAACACACTGGTCATAACAAGCACTCCCTTCCAACAACACAAGAGAAGACTCTACACATGGACATCACCAGATGGTCAATAGCAAAATCAGATTGATTATATTCTTTGCAGTCAAAAATGGAGAAGCTCTGTACAATCAGCAAAAACAAGACTGGGAGTGGACTGTGGATCAGATCATGAACTCCTTATTGCCAAATTTAGACTGAAGTTGAGGAAAGTAGGGAAAACCACTAGACCATTCAAGTATGACCTAAATCAAATCCCTTATGATTATACAGTGGAAGTGAGAAATAGATTTAAGGGTCTAGATCTGATAGATAGAGTGCCTGATGAACTATGGAATGAGGTTCGTGACATTGTACAGGAGACAGGGATCAAGACCATCCCCATGGCAAAGAAATGCAAAAAAGCAAAATGGCTGTCTGGGGAGGCCTTACAAATAGCTGTGAAAAGAAGAGAGGCGAAAAGCAAAGGAGAAAAGGAAAGATATAAGCATCTGAATGCAGAGTTCCAAAGAATAGCAAGAAGAGATAAGAAAGCCTTCTTCAGCGATCAATGCAAAGAAATAGAGGAAAAGAACAGAATGGGAAAGACTAGAGATCTCTTCAAGAAAATTAGAGATACCAAGGGAACATTTCATGCAAAGATGGGCTCAAAAAGGACAGAAATGGTATGGACCTAACAGAAGCCAAAGATATTAAGAAGAGATGGTAAGAATACACAGAACTGTACAAAAAAGATCTTCATGACCCAGATAATCATGATGATCACTCATCTAGAGCCAGACATCTTGGAATGTGAAGTCAAGTGGGCCTTAGAAAGCATCACTACGAACAAAGCTAGTGGAGGTGATGGAATTCCCGTTGAGCTATTTCAAATCCTAAAAGATGATGCTGTGAAAGTGTTACACTCAATATGCCAGAAAATTTGGAAAACTCAGTAGTGGCCACAGGACTAGAGAAGCTCAGTTTTCATTCCTATCCCAAAGAAAGGCAATGCCAAAGAATGCTCAAACTACCACACAATTGCACTCATCTCACATGCTAGTAAAGTAATGCTCAAAATTCTCCAAGTCAGGCTTCAAAACTACATGAACCATGAACTTCCAGATGTTCAAGCTGGTTTTAGAAAAGGCAGAGGAACCAGAGATCAAATTGCCAGCATCTGCTGGATCATGGAAAAAGCAAGAGAGTTCCAGAAAAACATCTATTTCTGCTTTGTTGACTATGCCAAAGCCTTTGATTGTGTGGATCACAACAAACTGGAAAATTCTGAAAGAGATGGGAATACCAGACCACCTAACCTGCCTCTTGAGAAATCTGTATGCAGGTCAGGAAGCAACAGTTAGAACTGGACATGAAACAACAGACTGGTTCCAAATAGGAAAAGGAGTACGTCAAGGCTGTATATTGTCACTCTGCTTATTTAACTTACACGTGGAGTATATCATGAGAAGTGCTGGGCTGGAAGAACAAGCTGGAATCAAGATTGCTGGGAGAAAAATCAGTAACCTCAGATATGCAGATAACACGACCCTTATGGCAAGAAAGTGAAGAACTAAAAAGCCTCTTGATGAAAGTGAAAGAAGGGAGTGAAAAAGCTGGCTTAAAGCTCAACATTCAGAAAACTAAGATCATAGCATCTGGTCCCTTCACTTCATGTCAAATAGATGGGGAAACAATGGCAGACTTTATTTTTCTGGGCTCCAAAATCAGTGCAGATTGTGACTGCAGCCATGAAATTAAAAGGTGCTTACTCCGTGGATGGGAAGTTATGACCAACCTAGACAACATATTAAAAACCAGAGAGATTACTTTGCTGACGAAAGTCTGTGTAGTCAAAGCTATGGTTTTTCCAGTGGTCAGTATGGATAGATGGGGAAACAATGGCAGACTTTATTTTTCTGGGCTCCAAAATCAGTGCAGATTGTGACTGCAGCCATGAAATTAAAAGGTGCTTACTCCGTGGATGGGAAGTTATGACCAACCTAGACAACATATTAAAAACCAGAGAGATTACTTTGCTGATGAAAGTCTGTGTAGTCAAAGCTATGGTTTTTCCAGTGGTCAGTATGGATTTGAGAGTTGGACTAGAAAGAAAGCTGAGAGCTGAAGAACTGATGTTTTTGAACTATGATGTTAGAGAAGACTCTTGAGAGTCTCTTGGACAGCAAGGAGATCCAACCAGTCGATCCTAAATGAAATCAGTCCTGAATATTCATTGGAAGGTCTGGTGCTGAAGCTGAAACTCCAATACTTTGGCCACCTTATGCAAAGAACTGACTCACCAGAAAAGACCCTGATACTAGGAAAGATTGAACGCAGCAGGAGAAGGGTTGACAGAGGATGAGATGGTTGGATGGCATCACTGACTCAATGGACATGAGTTTGAGTAAACTTTGGGAGCTGGTGATGGACAGGGAGTCACAAAATCCATGCTGCAGTCCACAGGATCACAAAGAGTCAGACACAACTGATCAACTGAAGTGAACTGAACCGAAGCAAGATAAAGAAGCTTGCTCATTGCTGCTTACATTCATTCCTATTCTCTCCCCTTAAAGGGCTAATCAATGATTTGATATTCCAAATAATTAAAACTTCATTAGAAAATAGATAATCTTAGGATTTCCCTGGTGGTCCAGTGGCTAAGTCTTCATGCTCCCAATGCAGAGAGCCCAGGTTCAAACCCTGGTCAGGGAACTAGATCCCACATGCTACAACAAAGACCTGGTACAGACAAATACATTAAAAATAAATAAACAATTTTTAAAAATAGATAACCTCTAAAAGAAGCTTGCTCATTGCTGCTTACATTCATTCCTATTCTCTCCCCTTAAAGGGCTAATCAATGATTTGATATTCCAAATAATTAAAACTTCATTAAAAAATAGATAATCTTAGGATTTCCCTGGTGGTCCAGTGGCTAAGTCTTCATGCTCCCAATGCAGTGAGCCCAGGTTCAAACCCTGGTCAGGGAACTAGATCCCACATGCTACAACAAAGACCTGGTAGAGACAAATACATTAAAAATAAATAAACAATTTTTAAAAATAGATAACCTCTAAATTGTTGCTGTTGTTTAATCACTAAGTTGTGTCTGACTCTTTGCGATCCCATGGACTGTAGCCCACCAGGCTCCTCTGTCTAGGGGATTTCCCAGGCAAGAGTACTGGAGTGAGTTACTGTTTACATCTCCAGGTAATATTTCTGACCCAGGGATCAAACCCATGTCTCCTGCTTGGCAGGCAAATTGTTTACCACTGAGCTACCTTGGATGCCCAACCTCTAAATACTAAGACTTTAAAATCTCCCACTTTTTTTTTTTTTTTTGCAGCATACTGTTAGATGGTAAATTAACAGAGCCATGTCTGCAAACCATGAAAGAGTTAAACAATAAATTTTTGTTTCTTATACACAGGTTGACTTAAAAGAAAATAAACTCTCCTCAGTTAAACCAGATTGAGATAAACTTGAAAAGATAGTGCTTGATAAATATACAGATGAATAAGAAGAGAGCAAGTCTAAGATCCTGATCTATCATACATCTTCCTTCACTATGAATAATTTCATTTGCTTTTTAAATAGATAAATACAAAAACAGCATTTTTCCCTTGGCAAGAGAGTAACTGTTTTGTATTATTTACCTAGACTGCATCTGTGTTTCTAAAAAGAACAGTAAATACATTTCTGGAGCAAGACATGTTTCTGTGATAATGTGAGTAATGCTTCTTAAACACTTTGGAGATTATTAGAATGCTTTCCAGAAGCTGTTTATTGAACTCGCTTTAGCAGGAACACAAGATAAAGATGAAGACACACTCTCAGGATTTTTCACTAAACTATTAGTAGAATAATGTGATTGGAAGTCTGCCAGGAGGGTGGCTGCCAGAAGGTGAGGCCCAGGACTCTGCCCAGGCATTTGGAAGGCAATCTGGTCCCAAGCCAGTCTAAAAATTCCATAGGACCAGAATGCCTTCCTCAAGAGGGCCCTGTAAATAAATAATCCAGTCTGAGTGACACGGCCCACCCAAATACTTGGCTAACTTTCAGCCTCCCTGAGAACTTACATTCACAATATGGCTGCTGCAGAGTCTTCCAATTGGTGCTCAAAACTTAATTGGGGATCACTTCACAGGAGTGCCACAGTGAAAGAAAATAGGTGCTAAATTTCAGTCTTGTATACACTCCCTTCCAAGCCATGATACACTTGGAAGAATCATAGCTCCAAGCAAAAGCCTTCTTGGATCTTTCAGATAACCTGGAATTTATGGGGGTGGTGGTTGCATATATGTACTCACCGTTCTAAGTCATTCTTCTGAATATAAGACAGATTCTTTCATTTGTTCAACAAGATTTGTTGAGCTGCTATGATATCCATTCGTGAGCTTATATTCAAACACGGGGAGGTGGGGAGACAGAAAAATAAATGGCTAATAAATACCCATATAATGATAATTTGATTGATTTCACGGGTTAGAAAGAGAATAAGAGAGTGCTGCTAATCTGAATGCAGATGGTCAGAGATTTTGGTGAGAACGATCCACTTATAATAAGAATTATATGAAGCATTTGTTTGTTCTAGTTAATCTTTTTTATTTTTTGTTTGTTCTAGTTACTCAAGTCTTCAAAGTATTTTTTCTAAGTCATCACATCATATAAACATATTTTTCAACTTTGACATTAACTTACCTAAACGTTTCATTCATTTTTTCATCAGTTCTTTTAAGATAAGTGGAAAAAGTGACTCCCTCCCAGATTTTTCATTTATAATATTTTCCTAAGAAACTCTATGTATTTGGCAAAATTTGCCTGCTTGGTGCCACTTAATTGAAATACTTATTCTAATGATAGCCAACAGGCACATGAAAAGATGATCAACATTGATAGTTATTAGAGAACTATAAATAAAAAATACAGTGAGGTATGTCACTCCACACCAACCAGAGTGGCATAATTAAAAGGTCTACCAATAACACATGTTGCAGAGGGTGTAGAGAAAAGGGAGCTCTCCTACACTGCTTATGGGAATGTAAGCTAGAATAGCCACTATGAAAAACAGTATCAAGGGTCCTGACAAAGCTAAAAATAGAGTTGCCATTATGATCCAGCAATCCCACGCCTGAGCACACACCCAGATAAAACTAAAACTCAAAAAGACACAGGCACCCCTATGTTCATAGCAACAATATGTGTCCAAGACATGAACACATCCTAAATATCCATTGACAGATGAATGGATATAGAAAATGTGGTACATATATACAATGGAATACTACTCAGTCATAAAAAAGAATGAAATAGTGCCATTTGCAGCAACTTGGATCAACCTGTGGATTACCATACTAAGTGAAGTAAGTCAGAAAGAGAAAGACAAATACAATATGATATTACTTATACGTGCAATTAAAATGTGACACAAATGGACCTCTCTATGAAACAGACCTACGGACATAGAGAACAGAATTATGGAAGCCAAGGAGGAAGCAGGGTAGAGGCAATATGATTTGGGAATTTGGGATTAGTAGATACGACTATTGCACAGCATGGATAAACAACAATGTCCTACTGTGTAGCACTGGGGATTATTTAATATTCTGTGATAAACCATAATGGAAAAGAATATGAAAAAAATAATGTATATACATGTGTAACTGAATCACTCTGCTGTACTGAAGAAATAAACACAACATTATATATAAACTATACTTAAACAAAACAAAAAAAAATTAAATGCTTGTTTCAATGAGATCTCTACAGATTTTCTTTGACCCTTTGTTGTTTAGTCACTAAGTTGTGTCTCTTTGCCACTTCATGAATTGCAGCCCGCCAGGCTTCCCTCTCCTTCACTATCTCCCGAAGTTTTTTCAAACCCATGTACAGTAAGTCGGTAATGCTATCCAACCATCTCATCCTCTGTCATCCCCTTCTCCTCTTGCCTTCAAGTTTTCCCAGCATCGGGGTCTTTTCCAATGAGTTGGCTCTTCACATCTCTGACCCTTTAACCCAGTGCTTATTGATATGTTTCCAGAATCTACTAAAATAGTTTCTCTCTGTTCCCCAGGCTTTTTATGAGAAATCAATTCCCAGACCTGTGACATCAAAACATCATGACTTTCAAATTCACCTTACCCCCTAATTTCTAAAATTAAATATAGGAGGCAGTCCTAAGATGGCGGAGGAATAGGACAAGGAGACAACTTTCTCCCCGACACATTCATCAAAAGAACATTTGAATGCTGAGTAAATTCCACAAAACAACATCTGAATGCCAGCATAGGACATCAGGCACCCAGTAAAGAGGCCCATTGTCTTCGAAAGGAGAAGTTTTATCAACGGTGCTGTATACATGGAGAAGTCTTGAGGCTACTGTAAAAGTAAGACTGAAAACCAGAAGCAGGAGGCTTAAGTCCAAATCCTGAGAACACC
>SJXQ01006775.1:63389-75581 GCA_006408695.1 Aepyceros melampus | reverse complement strand
TTGCATTTCTCTTATAATGAGTGATGTTGAGCATCTTTTCATGTGTTTGTTAGCCATTCGTATGTCTTCTTTGGAGAAACTCCTCTAAAAGAACACATAGCTCTTTATTCTCTTCTTAAATGCTTTATTGGAGTCATTAAAAAGTTGACACTGTTAAATTGAATTTGCATGTTGTCTGAGACTATAAAATAATGGTATAACTACTGTTTATTATTCCTTCATATATTTTAGGGAAAAATTAGTATTTAACAACAAAAGCATTTTGATATGCAAATACATTTATTTGCAGCTTTTTTTTTCTCTCTGAAAAGACTCTTGTCAATGTACTTTTGACTGAGTGCTCCTTGGAAGGAAGGAAGAAAGGAAGGAGGGAAGGGCAGAGATGTCAAAATATGAAAAGCAAAAGATAATCCTCAAGGCCCTGGTGTTTAGGAAAGTTGAATAATAGGAAACACATTTTATAAAAAGTCTTAATGCAATGACTTGAGGTTCAAATTACAAACAAGAATCTAGTCAAGGAGATGAGCTGCCTTTTTTGTTGTTGTTGAGAAAGCTAATTACTTCTTTGTCTAGGAAATAAATCAAAGAACAAGCATCCCATTTCATTATTTTAGCCATGTTTCCATTCTTAGCTTCTCGCCAGAAGGTTAAAAAAAGTCAACAGCTGTGCTGAAGAATTTGAAATGTTGCAAAGCCTCATATTCCTCAGCCATTTCTTCAGTTTTGATAGAAGGAGAAAATCAGATATGTATGCTTTATGAGTATACCTCTAAATGCATATTTCTAATTGAATATCATAAAACAAATTTAAAGTTAAATGACAACCAATCTGTGTTTATACTGCACTGATTGTTTCTTAAAAAAAAAACAACAAAAAAAAAACACTTTGATACCCTTATATACTTTTCAATTAATTTATCACTTAGTGATACAGACTTTAAAATAATAGTTGATTGATTAATATGTGTGATTAAGACATATCCCTAAACATATTCAGCTTGTCTTTTCTAGTCAAATATACCCAAAATAATAGAAAATTATTATCCCTTCAACCTCTGGCATAATTAATAACAAAATCAAAAAAAATTTATAATAAGCCCGACAACTAAAATAAGATTTTGCAGAAGAAATATTTTGCCTTCTTTAGGAATCTTATTATTTGATATAATACAATGATTTTTTTTAATTGGCTACTCTGACTAATGAAATACATCAAGTAATGCAGAGTGGCAAAACCTTCTTCTCTAAGATGTTACTCAGAACAGTAGATATAAAAGTATAGTAGTGGTGAAAGAATTTGGTCAAATACTGAATGTGTCCCTTGTATTTGAAGTATTTGTCTGAATACAGTAAGGCTCACCTGGACAGTCAGCTCAGGAATTGCTGTGACTTCAAAAGTATTCTAAATATGTGTTTGGACTATTATTCTTACTGCCTGAGTGGCAGTGGGATATGAATAATCTGCAAGATTATGATTACTAGACAGTATATCTAGGATTTCTTGTAGACAGGTTCTTTGTTATTGACTTTTAGGAGAAGAAAGAGGAATTAAGAATATTTACAAGCCAAATGATTAGTATGTTCTGTTGCTGTATACTTAGAATAAAAGGAAAGACACTCTGTTCTTAGTTTTACTTTTGATTCTAAGAAGCTGTCTTTTTATATCTATTTTTTGTATGTCCCATATTTAGAAGATAAAGCAATTGCACATCTTGTTTTCTTATCTGAATATTTATTCTTGATTCTACTGTCAGAGTGATGAATATGTATAGACAGACACATAGCAAGAGAGCTTCTGAAAGTGATGGAGATAAGAAAATACTGAGAATACTATTCTCAGTAGCAGATAAATGAAAAGAAAATTTGTTGGTTACATTTGGTATTCAATTCTTTTAATCAGTGCTTGTAAGGCAGGCTTTCAGAGCTTTTAAAAATATTTCACAGCCACTACTTCTTTCATGCAAGCCCAAAGGATAGTAATCAGCAGATGACTTCTTTGTTTAAATTTATCCATCCCATTTTTGTAATGCTTTATTATAAACAGCTTCCTTCATTCAGGTGCCATATATTTTATTTTTTATGGACCTTGATTTCTTTCTGGCTGTTAGGGTAACTGGATTTTTAACAAAGAAATAAAAATCATCTTCATCTCATATGAGTTACAAATTATAGTCCCAGCAATCAAATCAAGATAATTGAACTCCAGATTGTTTTGACTTTGAAGTGTATCTGAATTACCTCTTAATACTATGTCTCCTTTCTCTTGTATTTCATCCTCTACCTCTAAGTCTGGCTAGCCCACATTTGCTTTGACTCATGTTGTTTATATTGTGACTTCTAGGTTTCTCTATACCTGTACTACCCATCGTTTAAGGCTTCATTCAAGCCTGATCCCTATGAATTCTTCCCTATACATTATAGCCTTGCTAACTCACAGTAACTTTACACTTGCCATGTATACTCTGTAAATAATCACACATTATAAATTCCTGGTCTTTTAATAGCAGTGAATAATATATTTATTAATGTACAGCACCATCCATTGACTTTTTATATTGTATTAGTGTTGTGTCAGCTAGAGGGCAAGTTTCTGGTGGAATTTACCATGTTTCTATGAGAAGATGCAATAAAAATGGTGTTGAATCTAAGTAAGCAAAATAACTATGTCACATGCACATGCTTTACAAAAGTAGTTGTTAAGAATAGCTTTTTTAAAAATTTTATGTATTATATTATTTTTGTGCTGGGTCTTTGTTGCTGCACGTGGGCTTTCTCTGGTTGCAGGTCAGGTCTATTCTCTAATAGCAGTGCACAGGCTTCTCACTGCAGGGGGTTCTCTTGTTGTGGTGCATGGGCTCTAGTGTGTCTGGGCTCAGTGTTTGGGGTGGATGGGCTTAGTTGCCCCATGGCATGTGATATCTTCCCAGACCAGTGATCAAACCTGTGTCCCCTGCATTGGCAGGCAGATTCTTAACCACTAGACCACCAGGGAAGTCTAAGAAATTGGGAACCCTTTTACACTGTTGTTGGGAATGCAAAATAGTACAGCCACTATGAAGAACAGCGGGAGATTCCTTAAAAACCTGGAAATAGAACTGCCTTATGACCCAGCAATCCCACCGCTGGGCATACACACCGAGGAAACCAGAATTGAAAGAGACATTTGTACCCCCAATGTTCATCGCAGCACTGTTCATAATAGCCCAGACATGGAAGCAACCTAGATGTCCATCAGCAGATGAATAGATAAGAAAGCTGTGGTACATATACACAATGGAGTATTACTCAGCAATTAAAAAGAATACATTTGAATCAGTTCTAATGAGGTGGATGAAACTGGAGCTGATTATACAGAGTGAAGTAAGCCAGAAAGAAAAACAGCAATACAGTACACTAACACATATATATGGAATTTAGAAAGATGGTAACGATAACCCTGTATGCGAGACAGCAAAAGAGACACAGATGTATAAACAAGTTTTTCAGACTGTGTGGGAGAGGGTGAGGGTGGGATGATTTGGGAGAATGGCATTGAAACATGTATAATATCATATATGAAACGAGTCATCAGTCTAGGTTGGATACATGATACTGGATGCTTGGGGCTGGTGCACTGGGACGACCCAGAGGGATGATACTGGGAGGGAGGAGGGAGGGGGGTTCAGGATGGGGAACACGTGTATACCTGTGGCAGATTCATGTTGATGTATGGCAAAACCAATACAATATTGTAAAGTAATTAACCTCCAATTAAAGTACATAAATTTATATTTTTAAAAAATCTATAAAAAATATAGAGTCACTACGTTGCACACCCAAAAGTAATATGGTAGGTCAAGAAATGTGGGCTCAGTCATGTTCAACTCTTTGTGACCCCATGGGCCATAGGCTCCTCTGTCCATGGGATTGTCCAGACAAGAATACTGGAGTGAATTCCCCATTTCCTTCTCCAATATGATAGATCAACTATACATTGATTTAAAAAATCTGTCTGGGATAGTTTCAGTCACCAAAGGAAGCACTCAATTAGGTTTAGAGGATCACTTGTGCCAGTCCAGCCACTTTATAGGTTGCATAATGCTGAAGTGTATGAACATTTTTGGTGGATAAAGACAAATGGTATCTCAGGTAGTATGTTACCTCCAATCTGTCTTGTGGTCTCTGTGGTGTTCTGGTCTTTGCCCTTGACTTCATAAGGATCTGTGATATTCATCTGTGTAACAGAGAGGCGTGTTCTGTCAATAAGCACTATTGTACATAGGTCCTCAAAGCCTTCCTCTAATGCTTTTCCCATCCTCATGATAACCAGCAGATAACCATTCATATGTGTTAAGAGGTTATTGCCATCTATCAATTAAGCACCAAGGTACAGTTTTCATCTTAATTTAATTTATATATATATGTGTATATATATATATATATATATACACACACACATATATATAGTACTACTTGCAAAACTCAATGTTAGGCTCAGTAAGGTATCTCACAGTTTTTGAACATTTTTGAAATTCTATGACCTGCATCATACTTCTTAAACATTTATATTTAGAAATGTATCAGTTTTTCTCTTTTGAACTCTGTTTACGTAAAGCTGTTAGATTATTTCCAGGCTCACTTAATAATGGGCAATGTTATTTTTATTTTGAAATTCTTCATCAAGGATTCATAATCACATTTAGTGTATATCATATAAATTTACCAAAGTGATCTTCTCACTCCAAGGACCAGAGTCTGCCTTGAGCTGTGTTTTTGCAACACCTGAGTATATGGAACATTTCTCTGAGTATATGCATTCCCTCTGTCTAAACAGTATTACCCAGGGCAATATTTTTTAAATGAATTTTTCCATTCTATAAATTATTTAATAAATGAAGAGTTTAAATGATATGATTTTGACTCAATAGTTGTTGCTGTTCAGTTGCTCAGTTGTGTCCAACTCTGTGCCAACCCAGGACTACTGTAGTCTACCAGGCTCCTCTGTCCAGAAGATTCTCCAGGCAACAATACTGGAGTGAGCTTCCATGCCCTCCTCCAGGGACCTTCTCAACCCAGGGATTGAATCCACATCTCTTATGTTCCCTGAATTGGCAGCTGGATTCTCTACCACATTGCAACTTGAGAAGACCTCCTATATATATTAAGAAATATATATGTAATATTTAAAAATGGTAGCAATTTTCCCTCTCACAATAAAGAAAACTGATTTTTCATATCACATTCTCTTTTAAAAATATAAGAACTATGATTAAATATAGTTAATATATTAAAACATTACATATGCCATCTCATATATATATATGTGTGTGTATATACACATCTTAGATTTATCAGGATCATTTTCTGTGACCTGCATCAGTACAGATAACATATTATAGAATTTTTAGAGTCCTTGACAATCCCAAGTATTCATATTTATAGGCCAGAGTGATTCTTCCATGTTTGGACTTATTAGGCTTTTCTCTCATATTCAGGAAGAGTGTTTGAGTGTCCCTATGTTAGTCTTCAGTTTGGTATACCTAGATCATAACTGAGCTCCACAATCAGGTGTTTGCAATTCACATCTGTCTGACTTTTATTTTCTTATATGAATTCTTTGGTGTGTACATTTGGGGCCAGGGGTGAATCTTCAATATACTCATTAATATGCTATTGATAATAAGGAAGCATCTAGTATGCACTGAATACTTACATATATTACACATTGATTGCCTTATCTAGTCTTTCTAACAATACGAAATATTATTTCCCCTTCTAGGCATGTGAAAAAAGAAGACAGAATTTCCATGTTTAGCATAATGGACTTTGCTCAAAGATTTGTCTCACTTTAAGTACCATGTCTCCCAGTTTCACTTCGCTGCTGATTAGCTGTACTAGCAGTGAAGATATGGAAATTCTTAGATGTTGATAGGCATCAATGTTGCAGTGAGCAGGGTCATCAAAACATATTACACAAAACCTGGCTTCTCTTTTTGATGTAGCTATATTAATACATGTATGGTTTATTGGAAACATCATTTATAACATATTGTGTCAAGTGCACTACATGGAACATTTAACAAGATATACCATATTCTAATTATACTCTCACAATATAATTACAAAGATTCACCTCAAGCCAGAGTCTGTAAAAAATTATTTTCACATTACACATCTGATAAAGGACATGTATTCAAAATGTGTAGTGTGAAGTCGCTCAGTCGTGTCCGACTCTTTGCGACCCCATGGGGTGTAGCCTACCAGGCTCCTCCCTCCATGGGATTATCCAGGCAAGAGTACTGGAGTGGGTTGCCATTCCCTTCTCCAAGGGATCTTCCCAACCCAGGGATCGAACCCTGGTCTCCTGCATTCCAGGTAGACACTTTAACCTCTGAGCCACCAGGGAAATGTATAAAGGACCATCAAAACTCAATAATAACAAGACAAACCAATAAAATAAAAACATCGTATTTGAACAAGTACTCCACCCTGGAAAATATACCAATGATAAATAATAAGAAAAGATGCACAATGTCATTAGGGAAATGAAAATTAAAACCACAATGAAGTAACACCGCATATATGTTAGAAAGTCTAAAATTAATAAAATGACATACTGGTTTTAGATACTAGTGTAATAATTTTTGAAATCATTACACATATAACTACCATATGACATGTCATTCTATTCATATTTACCTAAAATAAATAAAAGCATAAGTTAATATGAAGATTTATAGATGAAGGGCCACAGTAGATTTATTTGAAATAATATCAAAGTAAAAACAGCACAAATGTCCATCAACAGATGAACATATAAACAAATTGTGGTGTATGAATGCAGTGAAATACTCTACAATAAAAGGTAATGAAATATTGATATACATTGCCAGAATTGGATTCAGTTCTTAGTACAAATGAAACAGCATCCTCATTGACTTCCTGCCTATTTCTAGTTGGCTGCCACTTTTTCAGTCAAATGTGAAGATGACAGTGCACTTGGCTGAGTTCCATGCCATCCTATTACAAAATAACACCATCTCTGTCTTTAGCAAAACACGAACATATTTAATGTCCAGATTACCATGCAATTATCTTAAAATTTTATTACTTATGTATTATTATTTCTACCATGTTGTTTATACTGTTATGGGCTTCCCTGGTGGCATGGATGGAAAGAATCTGCTTGCAGTGCAGGAGACTCAGGTTTGATCCCTGGGTTGGGAAGTTCCCTATAGAAGGGAATGGCAACCCACTCTAGTATTCTTGCCTGGAGAATCCTGTGGACAGAGGAGCCTGGCAGGATACACCTCATGTGGCTGCGAAGAGTTGGACATTCCTGAGTAACCCTGGAAGGATCTTTTTTATGACTTCTCTTCCTCTCTCCTTTTATCCCTCCTTTCTGTGCTCTATTTTCATTTTGCCTATCTCCTTGTGACCAAAGCTAGCAAAATTCTATATATTCTAAACAATCACATTCTCACCAATGGAACAGTTATAAAACAAATATGTCTTTTATGTGCAAACATCGATAGCTTCTTACAGCATGACTTTGGTGTGACAGTATTATATTGTGGTAAAAGGCAAGTTTTTCCAAATAGCTTTTGTTAATACTATCAAGATTACAGTACTTCATGAAAATCAAGTGCTCAAATTCAAGTTTATGTTCTCTCCTCTTTCTTGAAGCCCTTGCAAGTATCAAATTTCTTTCCTGAACCTGACCTAGGAATAGGACTCTTACTGGTGTAGTGCACTCTTCTACTGTTAGTTATCAATAGCTTTTCTTTGGTGATATCCACTTATTTATTTCCAGTTTATTCATTTATTTACTATATCAGTTGCTAGCAGTAATGTTCTTAGTAAAATAAATAGAATCTGTGTTATTAAGGGATTGGCATTCTCAGAGTAAAGAAAATAAAATGATTAATCAGTATCATAATATTATATATAAATAGAAAACATTCATCTACATATATATAAAATATATATGTATATAATTTATTAGAAGTATTAAGGCATATAAAAAAGTAAATAAAGACCAAAGAGTGCTATGTTGCATAAAATCAGTTAATCAATATTTCACTTTAAACCAAATATATAATTGAATCAAGACTTTTCAATATATATGTAAGAATATTAAATGGAAAATGACAAAACAACTCTATTTATATGCAAATAACATGGTTTTGCTTTAGTTTTAGAGTATCAAAATCATATTTATTTAACATTCATATTACACTGAGAAAACTCTTACTTTCAAAACATTTCAAATAATTTAGCTAATAACGTCAGTGCATCTCTTTGTATCTCAGCGTATCTCTTTGTAGTCCCACAAACTCTCAAACTGTTTGAAACATGGAATTTTTCAACGTGGGTCCATCACTGATTTGACTCTCTGAAAGTAATTTATTCTCTTGAGATTGTAGTCCTCGGGGATTAAATATGTCTAAGAAGTTTCTGATAAAAGTTATAAATATTCACACAAGCAAATGCTGATTTTAATATTCAGTCTATTATAGATCTTTATATTTTTTGTTTGTTTTTACCTCCACTGTCTATATTAAGTGAAGTTACAAAAATCAGTGATACTTTATTGGTTTTGACTTTCTTCCTCCGAACCTCATTATAAGGCAGATTATGGATTAGTGTGTTGATTTGACTTAATCAGTCTCTTTACATTTAGTATCAAGCCATTCTTTTTTATTTTTTTTCACATTGTTATTTACCCTGTCATAGCAGTCACTGTATTCATCTACTACCTAATTGCTTAACATCCTAACATAGAAATTTTCATAGATGTAAGAATGTACGTGTGTGCTAAATTGCTTGAATTGTGTCCAACTCCGCAACCCTATGGACTGTAGCCTGCCAGGCTCTTCTGTCCATGGGATTCTATAGGCAAGAATACTGGAATGGATTGCTGTGCTTTCCTCCAAAGGATCTTCCCAACCCAGGGATTAACCTGTGTCTCATATGTCTCCTGCATTGGAAGGTAGAATTTTTACCCCTACTGCCACCTGGGACTGAAAAAAAAAAAAAAAAAGCAACTTTAGGACATCCTTTCCTGCTATTTTATTGTCATTCATAGATTTCAGTTCAGTTCAGTCACTCAGTCATGTCTGATTCTTTGCAACCCCATGAATCGCAGCACACCAGGCCTCCTTGTCCATCACCAACTCCTGGAGTTCACTCAGACTCATGTTCATTGAGTCCGTGATGCATCCAGCTATCTCATCCTCGGTCATCCCCTTCTCCTCTTGGCCCTAATCCCTCCCAGCATCAGGGTCTTTTCCAATGAGTCAACTCTTTGCATGAGGTAGCCAAAGCACTGGAGCTTCAGCCTTAGCATCATTCCTTCCAAAGAAATCCGAGGGTTGATCTCCTTCAGAATAGACTGGTTGGATTTCCTTGCAGTCCAAGGGACTCTTAAGAGTCTTCTCCAACACCACAGTTCAAAAGCATCAATTCTTCGGCGCTCAGCCTTCTTCAGAGTCTAACTCTCACATCCATACATGACCACAGGAAATTCAAGCTGTATCCAGCATCAGGGTCTTTTCCAATGAGTCAACTCTTTGCATGAGGTAGCCAAAGCACTGGAGCTTCAGCCTTAGCATCATTCCTTCCAAAGAAATCCGAGGGTTGATCTCCTTCAGAATAGACTGGTTGGATTTCCTTGCAGTCCAAGGGACTCTTAAGAGTCTTCTCCAACACCACAGTTCAAAAGCATCAATTCTTCGGCGCTCAGCCTTCTTCAGAGTCTAACTCTCACATCCATACATGACCACAGGAAATTCAAGCTGTAATCATAGTAATGAAACAGTTTTGAGTTGCAGTCTTACATTTTGATTCACAAAAGATGATAAATCTCATAATACTATCTCATTTGTAATCAAAATAAGGGGTAATCAGATTATCCATTTTATTTTTTTAGTTATGAGCAATTTAGTTCAAGCTAATAAACTAAGCTGAAACATAAAATATTTTTTTCACTACTCAGGACCACTTCTTATATATTTTCCACTTGTATAAAATCATTATGCTTGAAACAGAAACATATTGGTAATTCATTTGTTTTGTGTTTGCCTTTCTTATCCATAAATATGAAAAAATGGTAATCAGTTTTACTGAGTTCTGAACAAAGTCATGGTTAGGAAAAATAATTTAGAATTGTATGAAATGTTTTATTTTAAAACCATTTCTTTTCCAAATTGAGAATTTCTATGGTATGATGAGATTCCTTCAACAACAAATGAACATGCTAGAATCCATACATTATCCATTACTCTTTCCCTTTACCTGAAGGTAATTTTCTCAAAGTCATGTATGTGATAGGATACATAAATATGCAGGTATTGCTTTTAACACAGCCATATTTTCTTCATGATACCTCCTGTCATCCAAGTATAAAACTTTGATTGAAAACATTATTAATCTTTTTCATATTGCCTAGAGAAAACAATCCAAATTTAACTAAATTAGATTACAATGTACTTACCCTAAAATAAAAGAATATATACATTGAAAGCATTCATCCTATAAAAAGATTTAGTAGAATTTATTCAAAAATTTCTTTTCTTTAGAATAGTAGTAAAATGTGTATGATAAAAATACTGAAAATGATTTCACTTCTATTTGAAGTAATATTTTGAAAGACATTTATTTTATTTCCGAAGTATTTCATCACATGGCACTTAAGTGCTTCTCAAGGGCTGCAGTTTAGTTTCAGTATATAAGCCAGAGTAAATTTGAGATGGTAGCTGTTAGTTTCAGTCTTCCCTGGATGATTATTTGATTGAAAGATAAGTTGCATACAGATAGGAAAACCAATTTCTTTGTAGTCTTAAATTCTAAATTGCAAAGTCAAACTATATCACAGACATAGTCTTCCTTCCTACACCATTTGCAGCTAGTTTTCTGTGGGTTTCATTGCATCTCACTGAGCTAGATTATACATAGTACCAATTTGGCATGAACTACATTCACTCTGAAGACAGTAATGCTCTGAATCTCATATTCTGGTTAAACACGTAAATTGACTACTCTTGGCTATGAAGACAATGCATCCTACTAATTCACTTTCACTTCTATTGTCCTCCCAAGGCACTAACTGCCAGGACTGCAACAAGAGATCTTTAGGTTGCTGTGTTTGTAATTAGCTTACTGATTGTCCTAAATAGGATGGTTTCTTGAGGATTTTGCTTTACATTTTGACTGTAAAGCAATAAAATGGTAACTTAGTATAGTCACTGAACAACAAATTCTTAAACCCATTTTACAGCCACGTTTTGAAATGTATTTTTAACTGGAGAACGATTGCTTTAGTGTTGTGTTGGTTTCTGCTGCACAACAATGTGAATCGGCTATCAGTTCAGTTCAGTTCATTTCTGTTCAGTCACTCAATTGTGTCCGATTGCAACACCATGAATCGCAGCACGCCAGGCCTCCCTGTTCATCACCAACTCCGGGAGTTCACTCAGACTCGTGTCCATCAAGTCAGTGATGCCGTCCAGCCACCTCATCCTCTGCTNTTGTGCGGTAGTTTGAGCATTCTTTGGCATTGCCTTTCTTTGGAATTGGAATGAAAACTGATCTTTTCCAGTCCTGTGGCAATCGGCTATAGATATAGCTATATCCTTGAGCCCCCCTCCTCCCATCCCAAACCCCTAGGTCATCACAGAGCACCAAGCTGAGCTCCCTGTACTAAACAGCAACTTGCATTAGTTATTTTACACACAGTAGTGCTTATATATCAATGCTACTCTCTCCGTTTGTCCCATCCTCTCAATCCCCCACAAATCTGTTCTCTACATCTGCGTCTATAATTCTGCTCTGCAAATGGGTTCATCAGTACCAGTTTTCTAGATTCCATATACATATATGTGTTAATATTCAACACTTGTTTTTCTCTTTCTGACTTATTTCATTCTGGTATAACAGGTTCTAGGTTCCCCTACATCACACAAAAAATTATTAGAAGTATGTGAAACACAATTATAGATAATAGTAATAATATGATTCCTACTTTTAGATTGCTTATATGAAAGTCTAATAATCTGAGGAGATAATAATGTGATTTTCTTTTATGCAGTGCCTTCTTGAGACATTAGGAAAACTCTAATGTCTTGAAGTTTCACTTTGTTTTTTTTTTTTTTTTAATTAATTTTTATTTTTTAGTTTGTTTTGCTTTACAATACTGTATTCGTTTTGTTACAC